>JASDQU010438273.1:7569-23574 GCA_032191745.1 Picea mariana
AAGAAATATACATGGAACAACCTCCTGGCTATGTCCATAGTGACTCTAGACTTGTTTTCTCCTTAAGAAATCTCTTTATGGTCTTAAGCAAGCTCCCCGAGCTTGGTATGCCAAAATGGATATATTTCTTATTGACACCATATTTTCTAGATGCCATTCTGATCCTAATGTCTATACCAAGAAAGTAGAAAGCCATCTCATAATCCTTGTATTTTATGTTGATGACCTTATCCTTACTGGTAGTGACTCAAAACTTTTAAACCATGTGAAAACCAACCTTAATAAGAAATTTGAAATGAAAAACTTAGGATTTTTGCACTATTTCCTTGGCCTCCAAATTTTGAAAACCAATGAAAGAATTTATTTCCTAGTTTAAGTATGCTTGTGACCTTATTCGTCGATTTCACATGGAATATTGAAAACCAACCCCTTCTCCCTTCCATTCTGGAGTCAATATTGTTGCCACTTGTACTTCTCCCGAAGTTGATGCCACCTTGTACCATCAGTTAATTGGTATCCTATTATACTTGAATCATACCCATCCTAATATTTCCTTTGTTGTTGGTATTGTTTCCAAATATATGCAAACACCCCATGAAATCCATTGAAAAACAACTAAAGGGATACTTCGTTATGTCCGAGGTATAGTTCAGGGGGAGTGCTTTATTGTTTGGTTTCACTGATTCAGATTGGGACAACGAACCTGATGATCAAAATTCTACTGCAGGTTATGTTTTCAACCTTGGTTCATGACCTATCACTTGGGCCTGTAAGAAGAAACATTCTATTGCACTTTCTTCAACAAAAGCAGAGTACCGAGCAACAATAAATGCAATTTAGGAAGCCTTATGGCTTCGACAGATCCTTTCATATTTTGGATTCCAAAAACAACATCTGACCATCCTTTGGTACACCAATCGGAGTGCCATTAATCTCACCAAAGACCCATTTCAACATCAACACATCAAACACATCGAGCTACACATGCAGTTCATCATAAAGATCATTTAGGATCAAGTTATTGAAGTGCTCTTTTTCCCTACAGAATATCAAGTTGCATAATTTTTCACAAACTCTCTTACAGAAGTGAAGTTTTCCAAAATTCGATCTATGTTAGGAGTTCAATAAGTTTTCATTAGGGAGAGATAGGCTCTAATGCCTCCTTCCTTCTCCTATTGTGTCACTATTGTAAATCCTTCAATCCTATCCCAAGTTGTTCTTAAGGGGGGGTGTTAGGATATTTAGACACTTAGGAGTTAGTTAAGATCTACTTGGTATAATGTGTCAATTAGGTAAAAGTGTGTTTGTTAGTGTGTTTATTTAGTATGCATTTATAGTTAGGAAATCTGACGGTCACTATATGTTCCCGACATAGACTGATCTGATGGTTCATATTCTCCTCGATCTTAACGACTACATTGATATGTGGCTTAACACCTGATTGGTCCATGATATCTATTTAAAGAGCATGGAGGTTCATTTGCCGATGATTGATCGTGAGAAAATCTCTTGTAAAACCTCTCTATAATATTTTTCTTTTGCATTAATAAACTACTCCAAGTGCCTGCGTTGGCTGGGGCCATGGATGTTTCCCCGTAGGGTTTTTACCATGTCAAAACATTGGTGTGTTTATCTTTGATATGGTTGTGTGAGTGGTTACTGAAGGTGTTCATCCTTTGTTGGAATACCTATGTTTTCGAACAAAACCTAACTTTGCTTGCATCGTAAGTATTTATTGTGTAGATTTGTATCCCTTATCTTTGACTTGTTGTCCTGAAGATGAATCATGCTTTGGATTCGAAACGTTGATCATAACATGACTTCTATTTTGGATGATCCAAAATAATTCTCTCAAGACTTACTCATTACTGGAAATAATAATGATCTCATCCTTAGATTCAAAAAACAACTTGTTGACTCCTTTGACATGACAAATATTGGTACTCTGCATTATTTTTTGGGTCTTCAAGTATTACCACTTTGTGATGGATTTTTCATTTCTCATTGTAAATATGTGATTGATATGTTGACTCATTTTATGATGGTTGATTGCAATCCTTTTGCTAATCCTTTTCAACTTGGAGTAAATCTTACCAAAACCTGTCAAACACTCGCAGTCGATGCTACTCTTTATCAATAACTGGTCGATGGTCTTATTTATCTTAATCATAGTCGATCTGACATTTCCTTTGCTGTTAGTGTTGTTTCTCAGTTTATGTAGGACCATAAAGAAAGCCATTGGAAAGTAGTCAAACAAATTTTTTTTTATCTCAAAGGTACCACTCATTTTGGTATCAAGTATTTTGGAAGTTCATATTCGTTGGTTGGCTCCACCGACTCCGATTGGGATAAAAATGGTGACAATCAAAAGTATACGTTTGGATATGTGTTTCTCTATAGCACTGGAATGTTGGTGTGGTCGTGTAAGAAACATAAGGTAGTATATTTTTTTACTACGAAAGAAGAATATTATGGTGTCGTTAAAGCAATTGCTGAAGAAGTTTAAATTCACCAACTTTTGGGAGAACTTGGCCTTCCCGTTCAGGACTTGATTACAATCAACTATGATAACTCGAGTGCTATGCATGTTGTTGAAAATATTGTTTCCCATGGTAAGATGAAACATGTTGAGCTCCATGATCACTATCTAAGATAGTTGGTTCATGGGAACATTATCTCTCTTGAATATATCAGAACATATGATCATCTTGTTGATATCTTCACCAAACCTTTAGCTGAAGACAGGTTTATCAAGATCTACAAGATGATTGGGATTCAAGAAGCTGTAATTACGAGGGGGTGTCATAATGACGTAATTTCACCTCCTAAATCTCCAGAGGCGACTGCTAATTGGGGATGTTGGAATATCAAGCATTAATGGTTCATCACGCATCTCCTGGGTTCAATTGGTTGAGAGGTTGACCAACATCTGGATATAGTTGGTTGGGTGATCGACCAACACACTACACCAGTCGGTCAAGTAGTCGACATGTTTGTTAGTCAAAAAGTCGAAGATAGTCAGGCGATGAATAGACCAACCCAAAAATTGACTATGAGTTGAATGCGTAGGCGGTCAGGTTGAGCATCCTTGTTGATCTGACTCGAAAATGCATATTTGGTGGAGTCAAATCTAATAATCGATGGTTACATGTGGACAAGATCTTCTGGATTCTATGGAAGTTGGTTAGATCTTGAAGCTATAAAAATAAAACCCCTTGGGTCATCATCATCATGGATATTTTTCAATACATCATGCAGATCAAGATGTGCAACATGCACTGTGATGTTCTGATCATAGTGTGCTTTGATTAAGTGTTGTAAAAATGTCTTTAGACACCACCCTTTATCTTCAAATTTCTTTTTCCTCTTCGATTATCTGTAGTACTATATTTTTTGTTTCATGTCATTTTCCACCATATTCCCCAACATGTTAGTGTATGAAATAGTGAATGGGGCCAACTAAAATTCTTAGACAAATTGACTGAATATATACCCCCACTTGCAGTTATTTAATTGAAGAGAAACTAAATTGAATTGTACTAATAAATCCACTGTAATGATAAATCTAGGCATGCTAGCCTTAATCATGATAAGAAGCAATTTGTTCTCTCTCTCACACACTCATAGTGACAAACAGGGACATACATGCATAAGTGTGTGTGTGTGTGTGTATCTTGAGTGGTTGTGAGGAAAATTTCTTACCCTCCCCACCCAGGTTCAAATCCCACTTTGTGACATGTTTTTTCTCAGTGAACTAAATTTTGATGAGATACATATAATCTATTCATCATTGAGCTATTGACCCAGCCTTGTGCTTTAAAGAATCTAGATTTTACCCTAGGTACCATCCTTGGAATGAGGGGAGTGCCTGAGCATTTTTCCTCGGGATATGTTGCTTTGAATCTCTCTCTCTCTCTCTATATATATATCTATATCTCTCTCTCTCTACACACACACACACACACACACACACACACACACACACAAGAAAGTAATCACACCCCAATCTCACACACTTAAGTAAACATTAGGGTTGTTGGTACTAGGCCAACCCTCATATAACTCTCCCCCTTGTTCTTTAGAATTTTTGGATGGATGGAAAATAAATCACTACCTGCATAGGTGGATAGTAACCCAAATAATAGAGTATTGTATTGTATGTAAGAATTCTTGAGCAATGATACATGTTTTTGTTGCTCCATGGATCTTTCCCTCTTTGATATTTTTACCATGTAAATATCAATGTTGTTATCTTTGATATGTGTGAGTTGTTTAATTGTCATGTTCATTCCTTAGTTTCCCACCTGTATTAGAGCACTTGTGAGGTTAAATCCCATTTTTCTCAAATATCTAGGTAGCTTTCAAAAACTATGACTTCCTTTGGAGTTCATCTCAAATACTCATTCATCATTTCACAATCAAGGTTGGTAGCCATGTTTAGTATTGGAAGAGATTTAAAACCCTTCTTTTAGTTATGGAATTGGACTTCCAGATTACTTGTTCTTAGCTCTTGAAGATCTGTGCTCATTATTTTATTTTGATAAAATCTATGAATTGTGGAGATTATTGTTCCATTACATATTGAACATCGATTAAAATTAATTATTCCTTTCATTTCATCCGAAAAGGCCTTGGTTTTCCTCAAATATGAAGATTTTTTCAAAATAGTTTGTGTCGTTTGTTTAAAACTAGCGCTCCTTAGTAGATTTTTTCAAGAACCAAAGTCTATATTTTCCTACATCATGCCCCCTTTTCAACATATCTTAGCCACCTTTCTGATGTTATCTTTGGTCTAGAACATGTTTCCTTCAAAAGTTACACCCTTGAGGTCTTACTTTGTGGGAACTACCTTGGAGTAATGACCCTCTTCAGTCCTTTCACCTTCTGAAGCGTTACTTAACTATTAAATTTGAAACACACACTAGGAACAAATATATAATAAGTGAAGAAAACTAGATACAAGAGACAATGAGATAATGGATGCATAATAAACCCTCATATCAATGATATTCAGAATAAACAAAGCAATGTTCACTTGCCTCTTAAGGTGGGGTGACCTTTCATTGAGATAATATACAAATACAACAACACTCGACAAAAAATTCCATAACTTCCTATCTCTTTAAATAGATACTCCAATTAAAAAACATTCACTACTTGTGGTCCCATTTCTAATGAGTACCAACCACATAGTGGGCCTTATTTAATAAAGATGACCCTTTTACACTAAATAACTATCCACTCCTATCTAATGGGCCTTATTCAAAGAATATGAATGAATACAATAATTGACTAATTCTTAGGTGGCCTAAAGTAGGGAGGTGACAGTAGGATCCCAACATGTCCTCCCCCTTCAAAAGCATCATTTTCCTCAAGGCTGGAGGTGAGGAATTTTTTGTAGAATCGTTGTTGGTTCCCAGGTGGCATCTTCTAGCCGCATATATTTCCATTGGATAAAAATTTATCGGAACATATGTTAGTGAAATTGAAGCTCTCAGGTATCCAATACTACTTTCATTTGGATCCAAATGGAGTATTCTTCATCAAGTTCTGGTAAGTTGGTTTTCACCTTGCAATTTGATCCCACTACCTTCTTCAAATAAGACACATGAAACATTGGATGATTCATGAATCTTGGAGTGAGATGGAGGAGCTAGCTTGCAAACCACTTGTTCAATGTGATAGGTGATTTTATGGGGTCCATATAAATTTGGTGATAGATCCTAGTGTATTTTATCTTTGAGTGATGTTTTCTTATAGGGTTGAAGATGAAGAAACACCTAATACCCTTCTGTAAAATAGAGCTTTGAGAAATGATGGTCAAATTATTGTTTCATTCTGTTTTGAGCCATAACCAAATTTCCCTTAAGTGTCTTGTTGACGGGACCTAAATCCCTTGTATCAACAGTAGGAACCAAACCCGCCACCAAGGCCCAGTTAGACTCTGCAACGTTTAAAATGGAAGGGTTCTCCAGATCTTGTGATCCGACCAATTTATCGATGGGCTTTGTGTTTCTTTGTGAAGGATCTTCCTTCAGTTAGGACTATTTTCTTCTGTATTTTCTCTTGGGTGGGGCTGATATGAGAGATGTAAGCCAGCATAAGCCAACTTAACAATTAACAGGATTATGTTTTAACTACTAGGAATAGGTTAAGCTTGGGATAAACACTGCCCAACATGCAGACGATTACTCTATACCATAGGCCTAGTACTAATACATTAACCATGTGAGCATCCAATCACTGTCTGAGAAACTAACTATCAGAAAGAAAAACACATATGTAACAAGACAATGGAAAGAAAAATAATTTATCTATCATAACCATTCATTACATAACAACACAACGATTTATATTCATCATTAAAGAAAAGAACATCAAGACATTGCACCAGATAACTTGACAACAGAATTAATTGCTCTTACTCATTACTGCATCATTCATGAAACATGATAGGAAGTAGTTCTTCTCTAGGTACAATCACATACATTAGATGAAAATAGTTTGTCTTTGGTCCATAAGGACTTCTCCATTCATAGAAGTCTCAAAATAATTATTAACAACAAAAAAAAAAGAGTTCTTACAACAACCATCGACCATTGCTAATTGGTCGATGTCTTTATTTATAATATAGAGTTCTAACCGAAACTAACAACTAATTGCAGTTTAAACAAAACAAAAATCACCACGTGGCATTATCTTCTAATAGCCTCGTTAATAGTCATCTTGAGATACTTCTTTGAAAGGATGACTGCTCTCGTATTCAGTCCAACTGACAAACAATTTCTCACAAGTTTGAGCCCATGGAAATCTATAATGTTCGTCAGGGTTGCGTATATTCCCCTGATGTCTACTGCCCGTTCCTGATACTTTACTAAACTGAAGTTTAGCTGTTGTAGCATGTTTCGGGCTCTGATCGAATGTTCGACGCATTGTCGTACTAGCCCTGACTTCGCATCGACTATTTTTGTGAACTCTTCAGTCCATAGCGCATCTTGTTCGAAATGTAGCTTTACCACGTTGCTTGGATCAATGAAATTATCGGGGGTGTCGAACTCGGGGAGACCTGCTTCCTTCATTACTCTATCGATTTTGGTTCGACATTTCTTTTGGGTTTATCGGCAAGATCGTGGAGTAAGCTTTTTTTGGAGATTAGGGAATCGTTCCTGCAAGCGGATTTGAGATAGTTTAACGATCAAGTGATATGACATAAGGTACTAACAAACATAATGGATCAGTGCGTACCTGTGAAGCTTGTCATTCTCAACCGTCCAATAATTATGTGATCTCAGTTGCTCTTTTGAATTAACTTCGATGTCTTCCATCCATGCCGCCCATTATTCTTTAGTTTAAATGAGTCATGTTGTCGTGCCATAGCATGGTAAATTGAGTATGGTGGATACATGCGTCAGAACCATCATAGTGGCTGCTTGACCTTTGGGAATGAGAAAATATGCTAGAGTTGAGTGTGCACATGTATGCTCCCAGAAGGTTGGGTACCGTAGTAAGGAAGTCGTTAAATGGTTCCAGAACCTGTATCACCAAGTGTGTCAACTATCATTGTCAATAATGGAAGCCAGGGAGTTTTAAATAAATTGGAACGATCGTACTGCACATTCTCTGGAACTCCATTCAACGATGCTTTAAGCATTCTGGATTACGTCTGACGAGCAACTGTGATGCGCTAAGTCTCCAAGGCATCTTGTCACGAAACGTGAGTGTTCTTTTGGCACACTCTAGTTTGCTTCTTTGTTTGGCTATAAATCCTAGGAATTCTATGGGGAATTCCACACATAAGTCGAGTTTGTGCCTCTGTGACGCTAATGTGGTGCATTTAGTCATGCTAGACTCAACGCARTGGTCCTTATCACCTGTAGGCGTCCAAGAAACCACATCATTTCATTATGGAATCCTCCCCTAACAAGGGATGGGGTTTGCGAGGTAGCCGAAATGCTAGATCTGAGCCCCAACGCRCTTGGGATTCCTTCTTAGGTGTGACCCTATCAGCCCATAGAGAATTATAGAGTAGATTATACCAATTTATTTGGTTATTTGTGACCATATTTTTTAATATCCTTACCATATTTTTATTAGTTGATTTAGCCACACCATTTCCCTTGGGGTAGTAATTTGTAGAGTACTTGATTATGATTCCTTTGTCCATAGAAAACTCTGTCAACAGGGTCGAAGAAAAGTAAGTTGCATTATCRAAGACCAGAACAGAGGGGACACCGAATCTCATGATCAGTTGTTGTTCTATGAATTGGATCACCACCTTCTCGTTCACACGAGTCAGAGGAATGGCCTCCGTCCATCTCATGAAATAGTCGGTGGTGGTAAGAATGTACTTGTGCATTTTCGAGGAGCTAGGTGTGATTTCTCCTATGATATCCAACCCCCACTACTCTAAAGGCCGAGAAATAGTAACAGGTTGGAGTGGGACCGCCACTCGTTTCTCCTTTCCAACGCTCATTCGACAAGTTTTACAGTTCCTAGAGTAAGTATGAGTGTCTTTGAACAAGGTGGGCCAGTAATAGCCGACTCTCAAAATCTTATGAGCAGTGGTGTTTCCTACAAAATGTCCCCCGACAGGACCATCATGGAGTTCATTCAGGAATTTGTTTGCATATCCTCGTTCGAGACATCTTAATAGTACCCCATCATAATTGATCCAGAAGAGCACCAAATTTACAAGACGATATTGTGCATATTTTAATCTCAGGCTTTCCTTTCTCTGGGATTGAGGTTTTCGGGACAAGTCCAGTGGTGTAGAAGATAAGTAAGATATTTATACCAAGAATCTTGTCTTGGGGAGATGTATGTTATTTCACTACACCATAGTGCCATCTCTTTCTCCCATCTGAGATCTTCATTTACTTGATATTGGGCTTCGGCTGCAAGATTACACAACCCCTACCCTTTTACTAGTTTTGTAGGTTTTATATCTAGATCAAATTCCTGGACTACCACCATCAAGTTCCCTCTCCTTTACCCCATTTCTTGTTGGGTAAACAAGGATTAGGCTGCAGGGTGTGACATGATTACTTTAGTGTGATTCTTGAGGATGTAAGACTGGAAGTGTTTTACTGCCTTATAAATTGCGTAGGCTTGTTTGTCGACATCAGGATAATCGAGCTCAGCTCGTTGAAGGTTAGTACTCATAAATGACACTAGGGATTCGTTGTTTCCGTCATCCTTCTGAGTCAAGATTGCAGCTAGCGATTGGTCGTTGGAAAACATATAAAGGAAAAAGTCTCTATTGAAATCAGGGCTTCGCAACACTGGGGCCTGAGAAATGGAAGCCTTGATATTGTTGAAGGTGTCCTTCCACTCATCATCCCAATTGAATTCAGCATCATTAAGAATCATCTTTTGTAAGGGTTTGATGATTTCTACGAAGACAGGCATGAACTTTCTTACAAAATTGATTTGCCCGAAAAAGGACTGCATAGATTTCTTGTTATGGGGTAAGGGAAGTTGAGCTATGGCTTTAATCTTTTCTAGATCTATGAGAATCCCTACCTGAGATATAATATGACCTGACAACTTACCTTCCTCGACACAGAAGATAGTTTTCTTAGGGTTTAAGGATATACCGTACTTCCTATATCTCTTGAAAATCTGAGTTAAGTGTTAGATGTGATCTTCTTTGTTTGTTGAATACATTGTTACGTCATCTAGATACAAAACCATGCATTTATTGATTAGTCCCTAGAAAGCCATGTCTGTGGCTCTTTGGAAGGTTTCTCATGCGTTAATTAACCCGAAAGGCATGCGCTTGTAAGAGAAGGTTCCCCACTTGGTTCGGAAAGTGGTTTTCAAACGATCTTCCTCTGAAACAAGGACTTGGTTATAACCTGAGAAAACACCCAGTAGAGAGAAGATCTTTGATCCATACATGGTCTGCAAGAGTTGCTCCATTGGCAAGACCGGGTAATTGTCTTTTTCTGAAGCTCTGTTGAGGTTCCTAAAATATATGCAAATCCGGATCTCTCATGACTTCTTCCTCACCAGGACAAGGTTATCTACCCAAGCGGAATGCCTAACTTGAAAAATGATCTTGGAATCTAACAACTTCTTTAACTCCTGATACATAAGAGGTTCCAAGGATGGGTGATATTTTCGGAGCTTTTGCTGGAAAGGTTTTAATTCTGGTTTTAAAGGGATGGTGTGTTGAATGATGTAGGTATCGTACGTTTTCAAGTCCCTATAGGACCACTCGAAGGCATCCTGGTACTGTCTGAATAATTTGAGGTAATATTTCCTTTCTTCTTTAGACATAGTCTTGCCTAGAATCACACTACTTGGACTCTCTAGGGTCCCAAGATATATAGTTTCATGCAGGGGACAAGAGCTACCAGTATTTGCATTTTTGGGTCCCTTAAACCGCTCCTTGAGATCAAAAAGGTTTTCTAGATTGGCTATCCCTTTTTGGATCGTGTGACCTTTTGATTTATCTGCAGGTCATCCCGTCTGAGGATCGGTCCCCGCGGACAACTCTTGGAATTCTTGATCATCAATAGTGAGATCCTTGAAATTGTCTTGGTTAGTCAAGAAGCTTATGATTTGTTCATCTCCTTCGAATACCTTCCAACTGGAAATGTTATTAGGTATCGATGGTTTTTAGAGAAGCTCCACAGTAAATCGGGAGGCCTCATAATATTTTAAAGGCGATAGCTTGGAGGCAGCTGCGACCAAGGAGTCAACAAGAGTATTCTTTGTTCTGGGGATCAGAGTGATTTTAAAAGCTTCAAAGTGTTCTATTAACCTATGCACCTCCTACTGATAGTTCTTCAGATGAGGATAATTGCAATGTATAATATTTCTTACTTGTCTAACAATAATCTCGGAGTCCCCTAAAACTCTCAATCCTTTGATTCCCAAATCTATGGCTTTCCTCAATCCTTGTACTAGAGCTTCATATTCGAAAGTATTGTTGGTGCATTCAAACTCTAGCCTATAGGACAACAAATGATGTTTACCAATAGGATCGATGAGGATGCATCCTTCTCTAGACCCTTCTTGAGATTTATATCCGTCAAAATAGAGGGTCCAAATTTGTGATCAAGGATCGCTGTTTTCATTTCCCTTATCAGTTTCTTGCTCCCTGACCTCTTGTTTCACAAGTCCTAGTGCCGATTTTTTGCAGAAGAGGGTGTCTCCTGTCGATATCGGGGATTTGTCTTGAAAAATCAATTCAGAGTTTTGAGAAAGAGGGACATCAGACAAGAGGGGAACAAAGTTTCCAAAGTAGGAGTCGCAGGAATAATTGCCCAGTATGGGGAAATATGTGGACGAGGGTTCGTTAGGATTTTCTAAATCAGTGACCGTATGTTTCAGATATCTCTCCCTATCGATTCTGATCATGTTCTTGTATCCCTTCAGCGGTAGCTAAAGGTGTGCCCAATCCATAATGAAGTAACCGTTTAGTTTCTCAGACCAATCTCAACTCAATAATAACCCATATGCCTCTGGGATATCTACTACAATAATGTCGATCACTTACACAAATGTGGGGTGTGTCTATATTCTGATCATCACATCTCTGAGTTCTCCTATGACCTTGACCTGAGTTCTATCCAGTTGTATGACATGCTTATCGCTCTTAAGAGGAACGACATTTAATTTTTTGCAGAAAACCAAGGGCATGACGTTGGAGGATGCTCTAGAATCTACCAAACAGTTGTGAAGGTTTCTATTAAATACTTCAAACGTTAAGAGGAACGATGGGACAAAAGGTTTTTCCTTTCTATCTCCTGAGCATGTGTTCACAGTTGGTTTTCCCACTGGGTCTGCGTGAGTCAAAATTTTCTTTGGGCTATTGCCCACCATCGGATTTCTTGTGGAGTTCAATGCCTGTAACATGAATTCTTTATGTTGAGGGATCATGCATATGTCCATAACGAAAATATTGGCCTTTATTTTCTTTAGATCTTTGACCACGTTGTAATCTAGTTTGGGCGATCCTAGGGTATGGATTCTCATAGGCTTCTTACCCGGGGGAAAATATGTTTTCAGGCAATCAAGAGTTAATTTACTTTGTGAGGCTCGGGCGGCGTCGGTATCTTTCAAGCCGGGTGGTCCCTTGCTACGAGTCTGTATAGCTGAAACTTCTGTTGGTTGCTCCCGAGACTCAAACAGATCATCGGAAGGCATGATCAGGTCGGGATCCCATATTAGTATGGCTGTATCTCATGGTGGGTCCACTTCCTCTTGGTTCAAAAATATTCATGGTCAAATTGCTTGGCTATTTGGTCAGGGAGACTTCGTCTAGAAAGTGGTTGGCCATTAAATTCATGGCATGTACCCATTGAGGGCAATCTCTTTCAGAGTGGTTCTTCTGATGATAAGTATAGAAATAATGAGATGTGACATTCCCTAGATCGATATTCAAGTTAGCGGGGGAGGGTTCAATTTCTTTGAAAGGCGGGTTTCTTTTAAAGAGAGGTTTATAGGGCCTTTGGCCTTGGTTTCCCTCCCTTGCATTTCTCYTCATGTTTATAATTTCGTTAAATAATTTCTTAACCATGCGTTGTAGATATTCTATATCACCATTACCTCTGTCGGGAGTCTRTTCAACCAGTTTTCCCAGAGGCCTAGTCAGAAGAAGTCATCTCCTAGGAGGGTGCTGGGTTTCTTTCTTTACTAGAGAGACCTAGCCTTATTTACATCCCTTCATCTGGAATTCTATCATTTTGGCTTCTTCAAAATTTTTCGCTAGAGTTTTCTTAGCAACTCTTTTTACAAACATAGAAACAGAAGCTGGGAGTGCATTGGCGTAAACCTCGATTTGTAACTCTTGAGTTGGTTTCGTCGTGGGCTGGAATTTGTTTAAGATGGTCATGAATCTCTGATTGAAATATTTGACCCTTTATTTCAGGCTCATGGTGGCTGTGAATAACTCAACCATCAGGGCCCCCATGGTGGTTTCTTCTGCAAAATTATCTAGAAAGTCTTTCTAGAACTTGATCCAGCTAGTTATCGACCCTACAGGCAAGTTGAAATACCATGTGGAAGATGAATTTTCAAATGTGTAGGGGAAGAGTCTGCAGACTACGTCTTCATGTTGAACTTTCATAAGTCTGATCACGAGTATGAATTTGTTGATGTGATCTTTAGGTAATCCTGAAGTTTTGGGGTCATATTTGGGAAGTAGTTTCTCCGGATGCTGGGGAAGATTATGTGCTCGTCCAGGGACAACCACGATGTCTCTGACCAACCATGGCTGATTGTTCTAAAGAGGGATTTCCCTTTCTTCCTCATGGTCATTATTATCCTCCAAATCTTTGGATTCAGAGTCAAACTCTTCTTCTTTGGAAAAGTTGTTTGGCTCAGAGACGTCGATGGCTGGCATTTCAGGTATCGGATCGAGAGGTTCTTGGATTTCGGTAATCACGAAATCTATTAAGTATTCGACGAAGTGTACGAAAACTTCGTCGGTAGTGCTGACCACCGGTCTACTTTGTTTTTTTCTTTGAGGGAGGATGAGAGCTAAGGACAACGCACCGATTTGTCGGGCGTAGACTCTAGTGATTCTCCTGAATTGATTCACTTCCTCGTGAGGAAGGGCATAAGGTATTTCAGGGTGAAAATGTTCTTCCTCAGGCTGGGGTGAGTTATCTGTTTCAGGAATGCTCAACATGTGTGGGCTATCTTGTGATGGACTAGCCATGCATGTGGGTTGTTACAAATCTGTAGGCTGTTTGAAATGATAGATAAAATATATATTCAACCATTCATTCTCAGTCCCTCCTTCTAGCGCCAATTCTGTTGATGGGACATAAATCTCTTGTATCAACAGCAGGGACCAAACCCACCACCGATGCCCAATTAGACTCTGCAGCGTTTAAAATGGAATGGTTCTCCAGATCTTGTGATCTGACCAATTTATCGATGTGCTTTGTGTTTCTTTGTGAAGGCTCTTCCTTCAGTTAGGACTATTTTATTCTGTATTTTCTCTTGGGTGGGGATAATATGAGAGATACAAGCCAGCATAAGCCAACTTGACAATTAACAGGATTAAGTTTTAACTACTGGGAAGAGGTTAATCTTGGGATAACCACTGCTCAACATGCATAAAATTACTCTATAGCATAGGCCTAGTACTAATACATTAACCATGTGAGCATCCAATCACTGTCTGAGAAACTAACTATCAGAAAGAAAAACACATATGTAACAAGACAATGGCAAGAAAAATAATTCATCTACCATAACCATTCATTACATAACAACACAACGATTTATATTCATCATTAAAGCAAAGAACATCAAGAAATTGCACCAGATAACTTGACAACAGAATTAATTGCTCTTACTCATTACTGCATCATTCATGAAACATGATAGGAAGTAGTTCTTCTCTAGGTACAATCACATACATTAGATGAAAATAGTTTGTCTTTGGTCTAGAAGGACTTCTCCATTCATAGAAGTCTTAAAATAATTCTTAACAGCAAAAAAAAAAAGAGTTCTTACAACAACCATCGACCATTGCTAATTGGCCGATGTCTTTATTTATAATATAGAGTTCTAACCGAAACTAACGACTAATTGTAGTTTAAACAAAAAAGAAATCGCCACGTGGTGTTATATTCTAACAACTTATTTAACAATCGTCTTGAGATACTTCTTTGAAAGGATGACTGCTCTCATATTCAGTCCAGCTGACAAACAGTTTCTCACAAGTTTGAGCCCATGGAAATATATGTTGTTCCATCGGGGCCGCGTATATTCCCCTGATGTCTACTGCCTGTTCCCGGTACTTTACTAAACTGAAKTTCAACTATTTTAGCATGGTTCAGGCTCTGATCAGATGTTYGACTAATTGTTGTACTTTCCCTGACTTCGCATTGGATATTTTCGTGAACTATTCGGTCCATAGCACATMTTGTTCGGCATGTAGCTTGACCATGTTGCTTAGATCAGTGAAATTATTGGGGGTGCCGAACTCAGGGAGGCCTGCTTCCTTCATTACTCTATCGATTCTGCTTCAACATTTCTTTTGAGTTTATTRGCGAGATCGTGTAGCAAGCTTTGTTCAGAGATTAGGGAATCGTTCCTGCAAGTGGATTTGAGATAGTTTAACGATCAAGCGATATGACATAAGGTACTAACAAACATAATGGATCGGTGCGTACCTATGAAGCTCGTCATTCTCAACCGTYCAATACTTATGTTATCTCGATTKCTCTTTTGAATTACCTACGATGTCTTCCATCCACGCCATCATTCTTGTTTAGTTTAAATGAGTCATGTTGTCATGCCATAGCGTGGTAAATCGAGTATGGCGGATACGTGCGTCGGAACCATCATAGTGGCTGCTCAACCTTTGGGACTGGGAAAAGACGCCAGAGTTGAGCATGCACGTGTATTCTCCCAGAAGGTCGGGTACCATAGTAAGGAAGTCATTAAATGCTTCCATAACCCATATCACCAAGTGTGTCAACTATCGTTCGTCAATAATGGAATCCATGGAGTTTTAAATAAATTGGAACGATCATACTGCACATTCTCTAGAACTCTATTCGGCGGCGCTTTAAGCATTCTGGATTACGTCCGACGAGCAGGTGTGACACACTAAGTATTTAAGGTATCTTGTCATGAAACGTGAGTGTTCTTTTGGCATGCTCTGGTTTGCTGCTTTGTTTGGCTATAAATCCTAGGAATTCTATGGGGAATTCCACACATAAGTCGAGTTTGTGCCTTTGTGACGCTGATCTAGTGTGTTTAGTCAGGCGAGACTTTAAGTAGTGGTCCTTATCACCTGTAGGTGTCCAAGCCACCACATCATTGCATTATGGAATCCTCCCCTAACAAGGGACGGGTTTTGCGAGGTAGCCAAAATGTCAGGTCCGAGACCCAATGCGCTTGGAATTCCTTTTTATTGGCTCCCAATGTCTTTGAAGCTTCGACAGGAGGTATAGGAATTTGCTCAGAGGAGGCATCGATGCCTCTAGTGGAATTTGGGGTGGAGGGAAGTACACCTGAAAGAGGTATGTTTGG
>JASDQU010438273.1:28085-47184 GCA_032191745.1 Picea mariana
TGTGCAATAATATTTGAGTAGCCTTTCTTCAATAACTTCTCCATACTATAAGAGGTGATAATTATAGGGGGTTCATATGTAATATCCCCAAGGGTATGTTTCTATCCTTCCTTATTGAATCTCACATATAAATCCTTAAAATACATGGTGTCAGTTCCCAAAGTGCGTAACCATTATACCCCGATAACTATATCACAACCACCCATTTCAATAGCAAACATGTAATTTTTGAGATGACACTATCTAATTTGTAGTTTCACATTTTCACATAAGCACCCACATCTCATCATACTACCATTGGCTATCATAATTTTAAAATTGGATATAGGATGGAAATAAGACCGTATTTCTTGTGCCACTCTCCTATGAAAAAAATTCTGGGTGCCACCTCATCAATCAACACAACCACTTTACGATTCTTGATGTAGCCGATCAATTTGAAGGTTTGGGGTGCCAAGAAATATGATATAACATGGAGATAAATTTGGGATTCCTCACAAGTATATTTCAATGAGGTTTTATCATCCATAGGAGGGGTGGTTTCTCTTAAGTAGTATTGTGGAGATACATCCATTTGAAATAATTTTTGTTCTTTAAATTTGTGCCCTTTGAAAAAACACTCATCATAGTTATAAAAAAGGTTGAGTTGTTGGTGTTTTGTCATCTCTTTAGGATAAAACTTTTGGATTCTTAATTCCCAAGATTTGGAGGATATGGGGTAGTGACCATGAGAGGGCCAATGCAAGTATGGAATGAGGGTCTTTTGGTTTGGGCATTGATCACCACCTCAACGTATTTAGATATGTCACAAGCGTCCAACCATGTATTTGGGTTTTCCATCATGGCATGTGCTCTAATTTCCTCCTTAAGGACATTGGTGAAAAATTATTTGAAAAAGGAATAAGATAGGCCTTCTGTGTGGGTTGATAATTTCTCAAAGGGTGCAATATAGTCAATGACTATGACTATTAGGAATAATTTTTTCAGTAGTCCCATATAGTGAGTGTCACATTCAAAATGAGCTTAAAGGACCTTTACAAACTAGGTACAATCAATTTAGCCTCCATAATATTTCTTATACCATTGCCACCATTGCCAACATTCTACATCCAAATATAAGACTTCCACTTATAGTTTATGTAGGTCATCATTAATTCCATGGAAAGAGAAATAATGTTCCATTTGGGTAACCCAACCTAAGGAATAAAAAACATCAAACTTGTTTGTGTCTACCTTTGGAAAGCGATGCCATGAGCTGTGATCTTGAAAGGGTTGGGTGTGGGAATATAGGAAGAGCATGCGAGTGTCCTATTCCGCATGTGCTAAGCATGCCTTTTTAGTTGGATATATGAGTGGATTTAGAATATTTATACCCAAGTGTGAACATATAGATCCCAATGCTTTTAGGAGCCCTTGATGTTGGTTTTCAACCTTTACAACAATCTCTTGGAATGAAGACTCAAGGTTAGAAACCTTGTTTTCAAGATGTTGGTTCTTGGTGTGTAGGTCCTAGGGTTGGTTATCAATGGATATATTATTGTGAGTATGGACCATGTGACCACTCAAGATATCGTCAAAATGTTAATCCCAACTTAGCTCACTACTTCTAGTGGCTTGAGAGGAGTATTTTGAGATATACCACTAACAATGTATTGTCAGGTCCACAAAAAAACGTTCCTCAAGAGGTATACCCATGCGATCGACATAACACAAGGATATTTTGAGATAGGTCTCCCACAATGGCATTGCCAAGACCTAGAATTTTATTTTATTTTATTTTTTGGAGTACTACTCCTATGGGAGTATTAATCCCGATTGATTATTACTACAGTAATAAAATATCCAAATTCACTATGGATGAAGAGATGTAGGAATTTCGTTGGTTGATTGCAAAAGGTAGGGTTTGAAAGGTCCTAGAGATAGAGGAGTGTTAGGTGCTATATCTCTCGGATATACTTGCGTTTTCCAATAGTATTACTCGACCCAATATCTTAGGGAAATAACTAAGGAGTCTTGATTGTTCCATTAGTTGTAATAGGTCAGGTAATAGAGAGTGATCTCCTCAAGTGTTGTTCTTAGTGTACCATAGAAACAAGGTGACCAATTGATTTATCTAGATTTGGTTTCAGGTATCCTAAGGGAGTTCTAATATGCTTGAAGGTATGTGGAAGTGAGATTCCATATACATGTGTTGTTTCATGTGGTACTACTCGAAGGGGTGCCAACATGGGTTACAAAAGTTTCCAAGGAAGTTTTTCCACTTGTATTTCTTGTGTGTATTCTTACTCAACCACAATTATATCTCTAGCATAAAAAACAAAAAAACAAAAAAAAACAAAAATTCATAGGTGTGTTGGCTCAATAAAGATCTTTGATACCACTAGTAGTATTCCTTAACCCTTAAACTTGAAACACACACCAGGTACAAAAAGATAATAAGTGCACAAAACTAGATACAAGAGATAGTGAGATAAACATGCAGAATAAACCCTTGTATTAATGATATTCAGAATAAATAAATCAATGTTCACTTTCCTTTTAAGGTGGGGCGACCTTTCATTGAGAAAAACTCCAAATACAACAATACTAAAAAACAAATTCCATATCCTCCTAGCTCTTTAAATATATATTCCAATAGAAAAATACTAACTACTTGTGGTCCCATCATTAATGAGTACCAACCACCTAATGGGCCTTATTAAGAGGACCCTTTTACATTAAATAACTATCCACTCCTATGTAATGGGCCTTATTCAAAGAAGAAGTTCAAATACATTAATTAACTAAATTATAGGTAGCCTAAAGTAGGGAAGTTAGGGTAGGACCCTAAAACCTTGTTATTGCCCCCCTTTGGAGAGTAGTTTCCACCCATTTGGAATGACGAATTTTCCATTTGGACCAATTTTTACACTTACAACATGTCATTATGACATGGACCAACCACACACTAACACAAATACTATACCTACCATGTGGATCTATCACCTTCTTAGACGTGGTCCTTTTGTCTAGTCAACATCAAACCTTGACTGTATTTCCATGTGTCACTTGTAAACTACCACATCATCTAGAGATCATGTTAATATTTTTTCATGTCAATACCTACCACTCTAGGGGCATGTTAGAGATATTATTCATCAATAGTTCCATTTGGGCTTTCCCAGAAAATACTTTTCCATGTCAGCACCTTGTTAGACCCCTCTTCATTATGACTTTGATTAAATCAAATGTGATTTTCAAGTGGACATAACTTTGTCATATTGAGTTAGTGTGGTTTTTTGTAGAGTGTGTATTTTTTCATCCTCCATTCACTAGTGTGATTGGTTTCTCAAGATTTAACTATTTAGTGTTTTTTTTGTCATTTTTATCAGAAATTCATTCTAATCCTTGTTTTTTGAAGTTCTCAAGGAACCAAATAAGTGAACAAATATATACCCAACACAAATAAATGAAATAAATCAACAAGAAATAATTTATTATGTTATTGAATGTAGAAATCCCAAATAATTAACATTTAATTAAGGTAAAACGACAATTGAAACCAAAAATTATAGCTCCATATCCATATTGTTGACACCGTGTATTAATGAAAGTAAGAACAAACATAAGGAACACATGAGAAAAATATTCAATTGAAAATGTCCATTCTTACAACGATTCTAGAACAAAATGAGCAACAAAGAATACTCCAAGATAACCACAACACTAGAATTCTTTGAAATAAATGGCCAACGATGGATTCTTAATTAACACGAAATACCATTACAATGCCACATAAAAATCTCTTTCTAACTAGCGTACATCATATTTATAGAAAAAGAGAGAATAAGGAAGTTGAAAGGTTTCAACTTCTAGACTCTTCATATTCCTCATCTAACTCCTAGAATATTGTCCCCTTGCATATATTTCACCTTTGATTTAATTATCACAAGCCTCATAAAACTTTTGAATGTCATGAGCATGTGAGTAATCATGTTCTTTAATTGAAACTTCATATAAGGATACATCATGTTCAAATTTATTCAAGATTTTCTTTAACATGGCCATAAAGGAATTCATAAGGCTCATTTCTTTGTCAGAATACTTATGTACACTTTGAGCCTTGAATTTCTATCATTGGGGTCTTTTTCAATTGTATGCCTCTCCACCTTTTAGATTTATTCTAAATTTTTCATTACCTCTTCTTAAGGCAAAAATGCATTATTTTCTCTAAAAGAAGGTAGATTACATTATACTCAATCTTTTCTGCCACTTGCCAAAATTGTTCACATTCATTGAATGTATCATGGAATTCCTAATGCAGTTTATCACATGACTCCCTCAAACAACCATGCCCCATATCATTTTAGAGAATGTCTCTATCATGCATCCTAGGAATATCTAGAGGAATATTTGCATGGTGTTGTTTCCATTGCATTACAAGATCAAAGAAACTTTGCAATCTTTCATGTTCTTCTTTCCACTCTTATACTATGTGGGTAAGATTAAGTAATTGCATGCATCAATATTGAAGTTCCTATAGTCTCTCGTAGAAATTCCTCTTCCCTAATTTCATTACATCTTGTATCTTGAGGCAACATTCTATAATGCGATGGTGCTCTACTTCTTATCCTTGTAGTACTCAATTTGATCCTCCAACATCTCTACCCTTTCTTGTACTTATCCAGATCCTTTTTCATGTTGAGAACATTAAACAAGTTGGCTTCAACTATTGCAACCCTATCAGAATCCATTGCTATAGTATTTATTTTTTCCACTTTCATCACTATATTTTATGTGGTTTCCACAAATTCCTTATCAACGATGATCTTCCTCTTATGCATTTGGAAAGTTGTTTATTTATTTTTTCTCTTGTTAAATGTGAATGTTTATAAATGAGTTGCTTGATCAATTCATCAGTCCTATTCCATAAATTTTTGTAGGATTAGACTAATAGGAGATGTCAATGMATTTCCCATAATCCTTAAAATAGAGGGAATTGGCTTGATGGGTGATTATTTTATCATTGGTCCACTGCCACTGCCTCTTCCAACATTTTTCTCCTTCRCTTTATTCTTCTCCTCTTCTTCAAATATTTTTTTTTCTATCTTGAAATCTACTTCTATCTTTCTTTTCCTTTCTTCTTCTTCAACTAGGATTCTTTTCCCGAATTACTCTTCTTCTTTCTTCTTTCTTTGTTCTTATTTAATTCGTTTTTTTTTTAGTTTCATCTTCTTCTCACTTTTTCCTATCTTCCTCTTCTACTAACCTTTTCTTCTCTCACTCTGTTTCTTTTACTTTTCATCCATTTTCCAACTACTCTAGCTCTTGCTTCTTCTTCTACAAAATTTTCTTCTGTATCTTTCTTCATTGTTTCATCCTCAATTTTTGTATTTTGTTTCTYGTCCTTAATTATTTTCTTCCTTAATTCCTTAATTTTCATTGCTTTCACACAACCAACATAATTTTTAATCAATCTTCGGAGTAAACCCTTGAACCCCTAAATACTTGCAACTATGAGAGATGGAAGGAGTAGCAAGGGTGGGGGGTCGATAGCCCCCTCCCGACGAAKAATCCATGGCCTTTCAGGCCAAAGTTTCAACCTTTGTAAAAAATTCAAGATCCCAACCTTCACGTTTTGTGAAAAATTTGGAGGAAATATCAGAAGTTAAGTTATCCCCTACATCATCTAGGTGTAAGACCCTGAATTTGGTAGACAGAGGGATAGTGAGATAGTTTATTGGGATCTAGCCATTCCCAAAAACTATAGGTGCATGGATTCAAAAAACTTGGAAACCCAACATCAAAGGAAATTTGAATCATTTCTTTTGTGGCTGGGGGTTTTATTATTTTCCTTTTGAGTTTAATGAGGACAAATACTTGATATTTTGGAATGATCCATACTTTCTGGGAGCAAGGGAAATGTATTTGAATAAATGGACTTCAAATTTCAATATGGAAAATGATGTACCTTCAACAGTTATAATCTGGGTTCGTCTTTCATATCTTTCTCTTCATTGTTGGAGTGATGATTCCCATCGAAATAATAATTTGAGAAGATACATCAATAGGACTAAGCCCAAAGAAAATATATTATCCCATTCCAGGATTTGCGTTGAATTTGATCTAGAAAAATGCATTCCATAAGCCATACTCATTTCTCTAGACAGCTGAAAACACATTCAACAACTTGATTATGAAAAAAATCCCTTTAAGTGAAAGATATTCCACGAGTATGGGCATTTTTCCAATAACTGTAAAAAATAAGAGAATCAACAACCCTCATAGGAAGGTAACAAGGAGAAGTGGAAGGCCATTAACATGAAATTAGGTTCGACAGTTAATGTGGGTGTGTAGTACCAAGCAGTGTCAGAAAATGGGTTGACATCAAGCAATGCATAAGGCAACCATGCAAGAGGGCCTTCTTCAAACCCTAACATGTTTCCTTCTATGTCAAGAAATATATCCACCATTCTTAATAATAATAGATTTGGATCTCTTTCCCAAGAGGATCAAGATCCAACATTTGAGAGGAAACTATGTTGTGAGAATTATTCCCCTACGAACAAGTTGATTTCCCCTCACTTGGGTTCCCTACAAGTGATACAAAATATAGCAAATGGACATTGAAATCCTCATAACAAACCATTCTATTTTATTTTGGGAGGGTTGAGAGAGAAGGAGAAAAGGTGTGTGTATCTGATTTCTGATGTTTGTTCTCGCTGCTCCAACGGTTGAGATCCAATCCAAGCAACCCTCTCACAAAGTCGATCCTGCAATAACAAAGGAAACTTCTCCTACTATTATCTATGATTAAGAAATAGCAACCCTACCAACTAATAACTTAAACAAAGTGATCACACAAACAAGAAATGAATTAGAAATTTTAGGAGAAATATGCCAAGTTATTTTATTAATGAAAGCATGAAAAGGTTACAACCATTAGATGATGCTATAATCCTTCAAGATTATTTTTTAAACCCTTGAACATGAATCCAACTCAACTTCTTCACAAATGTTTGACTCTCCTTCATAAGATCATAGGTTTGATATACTTCTTACTTTCCATCCCCTTCTCAATTTGAAATGTCCTGGTTATATACATGTAGGAAAGGTTAACCACTAGGATAAATTAGGATTATAGTTGAGGATAAGGTAGATTAGGTTAGGATTTGAGTTATATTCATGGTTATACTTTCTCCCAATATAGGATAGAAGAAGGATCGAACCATATCTTTATGAAAACAAGAAAACAAACCAAGAAACATCTAGAAAGTCCTCGAAGATTCCCCCTAAAATCATGGAGTTTGAACAAATCTACATAGACACTCCCCTAGGGAGGTGGAAATGGCATCCAGGATGCTCCCCTAACACTGTTTCAAAGAGAGGGATGCTCCCCCGACATGGGAAAGGGAACATTCTTGGTCAAACAAATCCAAGACTGAGTGAAAAGGCCAAATTTGCAGGTTTTTAAAGGGATTTTCCTCTTATTTATGATCAAAGGAGTATAATGAGTCATTCTTGCATGGTGTACACTTAGAAAAAGTTTGACAAATAAGGTATGACACTTAGCAGAATGGACCATGGAATTTGTGACACTAACGACACTGAGTAGAGTGAACTGTGACACTTACGACACTTAGCAAAGTGAAATGTGACACTTACGACGCTTAGAAAAGTGTGAAAAAATGGTGTATAAAAGATTCCCCCCTAATGTGTGAGATCAGAGGATAAAAATTATGGTCAAAACAATTTGTAAAAATGTGGAATCAAGGGACTGAATTCAAAATACTTGTCAGAAAAGAAATCAAACATCCATCAATATACATATATCATCCCTGAGGTAGGAATAACCATACTCAGAATAATCTAAATCAAAGCATGGTCGCCGACCAATACACTACGGATCCATGAAAGTACTAAATAAGGATATGACCATTGAACATACAATGAGGATCCATATTTCCATGACTCAATCAAAATGTAGCCACAAGATTATACAAAGTGGAGCTACAACATGAAATAACATAGCCACATACCAATACAACATGGACCTATGTCACAATATATATTAGAGCTTCATAATCTCCATCACAGGCTGGGGAAGGAAGATAACAAAAATGAGTGCTTACTGAAAAGTCACCCCTAGGCATTCAATCTCAATCCTGAATAGTACGAATATAGCCATGTGAATAGATGTATTGACGTCAAACATGGTAGAAAGTACTTGATTATCGGTTAATAATGTATATCGTTAACAAGCGCAAGGGAAATCATCAATGATGTCAATGACTTGCAAGGTACCCTAGTAAAATCCAACAAGTGTGAATCAATGAGATAGAGTCAAACACCCGGTGGAAAATTCCTATTAGAGGTCAATGATGTAAACCCACTGTTGAAAACGAGGACACCTGCAATTGAGGCATGAAGGCTCCAAGATAATAATTGGTTTCTAAGTCTAATTCTCGCATAATGTACTAATTTCGACGGAAATAGACTCATTGAAGGAGGGCCATGATATATCCCCCATAATTGACACAAAACAGATAAAGATAATGATGAATAGTGATGGATCAAATGATGGTGAAATGACAAAGGGGTGAAAATATAGAGGTTGAATTCCCTTGAACATATGGAGGCACAATGAATGATTTGCAAAAATTGACTCAACAGGGCATGAATGATAGATGTGATGATGTGGCGCTAACCAATAGATCTCTTCGAATGAGTTGAAAGAGTATGATGACAACCAGAGGTTCTCTTTTGAATGAGTCAAAAGAGTATGACGACACATGGGATTCAAATAGCGCAAAGGCAAGCAATAAACCCAAGATACAAATAAGTGCCATGTTCAGGGGTGACATAAACTACCATAAAAGTAAAATGCTTGACCCACTTCCCAAAATCCCCCCCCTCCCCCACCCAGATAGACAAGTACCTATTTCTTATTTAACAAGCTCGAGGAGGATAACAGATGATCGATATAGCTCATCATTCAGATAAATCCCTCGACATATGTTTAACAAACCCGAGGAAGTATGGGTTTGTTATTGTATGGGTACTAGAGATTGGACTCACATATGTCCTTTGATGCATAATTTTACGAGCCCAAAGAAGGTAAAATAGATAGTTTTTCATGTTTAGAGAGTCTGAAAATAATTTAAAGATGACTCCATGGGTGAATTTTTCGTAACTTTAGTCTCCCAAACCCGAAAAAAAGTGTAAACAAATATAGGGGATCACTCTTCTAATCATGCTTGACTAGAGTATTCATTTTTTTCGTAAATAGTCTGATGAGACCGAAAAAGAGATAAACGACCGCTCAACAAATGTGCTTTCTAATTCACTTTAACGAGTGTGAAAGACAACAAGATCACTCGACAATCTTTTTATTTTTAAGGATTTCAAAAAGAGATTAAATAGTTCTCCTTAATGAGGTCCCTTTTCATAAAGTAGTTATTTCGAAGCCAAAAAAGAGATAAACAAAACATCGAAAGGCTCCCTTTCTAATCCTTTTAATAACTGTGAAAGGAGACAAGTTCACTCAACAATCTTTTCATGTTTAAGGAGTGTGAAAAGAGCTTAAAGGAGACTCCAAATATTTCCTTTTTCATATAGATTTTACGAGTCTAAAAAAGAGATAAAAGTATACACGGTAACCTATTCTCATGTATTAACGAGCACGAGAAAGAACAAAGACTAAGCTCGTTCTATAAAATACTACTACGTTATGATGGGATCGAGCCCCAACCAAAGATCAATCCTAGCAACGTGTCTCTCTAGAGGTGTTTTTCCCCCATATTTCATGATAGAAGATAGTGGGTTCACTCCAACATGATGCCTAGAGGCTGGAGACCTGCCCACCAAGTGTCGTTTCCTCTGACAACTTTTCTTTTTTCCTTTTTTCAGGAATTTGGTTCCTAATGGGAGAAATTTCACTAGGTGGAGGAAAAGATAGTTCAAGTACACGATCCAAAGTGAATCGATTTGAGTGGAGGGGGGTCCATTTCATTTTTTAAAGAGCTTGATAGAGAAAATGAAGTATGCTCGTCAATACCAAGTACTACCAAAGGATCAGCCGATTCTAGGGATTGTTTCACTTGAGTCGAAATTATATTTAACATGGAAACCTACGGTATGGCAAGAGAAGGTAAAGGGAAAAACCCCATGAGCGAGGAATCCTTAAGGACACCTACTCCTACACTCTCAAGAATAGACTATCCTAGAAAAAGGACATCATTTTCCACAACGTTATGGATATCAGGAGTTATATAGTCCAATTGGTAAACAATGATTATTTTTCCTTGATGGGGAAATCGTAAGACACAAAACACTATAGATGCAATGACAATCATCGCATAGAACCAACTATGACCAAGTAAAAAATTGTGATACATGGGTGCGTCAACTACTTTGATATCAAATGATATAGTCTTACCCTTCAATGTCAAAATTAAATATTGCAAGAGTCCGTGAGTTTGGAAACCATGTCCATCAAAAAATTTCAAGGTGGTAGGGGATTGGTTAAGTTTAGGAGAACCTAGGGCTCTCCATCAAGACAAAGACATGACATAGGTGGAGGATCCCTCATCCAAAACAGTACGATGGATATTCTTTCCACCAACCAAAATTTGAATTTGGAATGATAAGTGGTGGGATATCCTCTCCTTAAAGTAATCTAGATTAAATGTGATCATATTCGACTCTTATAGATCCATGGCTCCACTGGCTGACAACAGGGTTCTATGTTGGCTTGGAAAGTTTTGTAGAACTTCGAGTGCTGACATAGCACAAGGTGTTTGTGCCAAATCTTCAACAATGTTGTAGTTTTGGGCAGTGCGGGCATTTGGATTAAATGATACTTTTCGAATTATGCTCTTGGGCAGGAGAAACATTGTGTCAGAGATTGGATTCTCAATCTAAAGAGGATTGGAATATGGAAGAGGAGTGGATGTGGAGGGCTGATTGAAAACCTCTCCCTTGACTTGATCACCTAGAGGGGTGTTGTAAGTATTTTCTCGAGTCATTACATTGACCACTTTAAAAATATACACCTCAGAGGCACTTGAAAAATCATCCCCATGTTGGGAATGACCTGCGTTGCCCCCTTGTGGAGGGGCATGATTTTTTGCAACCAAATGTTGTTGCTAAACTAGTTGGGAGGCACCCTTTAGAAATTTAGCATCTCTCTCATGATGAGGGAAGTATTTCGTGTGGTGGTATTCCTGATAGATCATGCAAGGAAACTTATCCTTCCTGTTCGGTAGAGTATCAAAACTCTTTCGGTTATATTTATCATTAGAATATTTCTTGTATTTACCTTTGTTTTTATTCTTACCTATTGGTTGCTGGGATGAAGTGGATTAGATCGCATTCACCTCATAGGTTTGAGCAGGATCACAATTAGTCTTGGTGTCTGAAATGGAACTTGGTTATAGAGCAAGTTTTTTCGAATCCTTCGACGAACGAGGAGTGTTAGAGATCAGATCGTGAAGTGTTTTGGATTGGGAATATACCAAGTCCAAATACTGCACACGAATGATAGCCTACTCCTCAGTAAAAACATTTCCCATAGAAACATCATGGGCAATGGGAGACAAGAGTGACTTTGTAAACCAATCCACGAGGAGTTGGTCCATAATGGGATCTTTAATCAACAGTGTCCACCATCTCAACTCATGAATATGATCATATATGTGGGTGGAAGAGGATTTTTGGAGTGAGGTCAAAAACCCTGTGTAGGTCTCATACCATATAGGAAATTGAAAATGCGCTAGGAAATCCATGGAAAGAGATTTAAAGTCGACAAAGGAGTTACATGACAACTCAATATACCACTTCATTGCTACACCTGTAAGTGTTCTCTAAAAAAGTCTATGATGGATGGAATCATCCATCAAAGAGTTGGAAGAACACCATAAATGGAAAGTCATAACATGATTGTTAGGATCTTTCCCAGGTTTTCTGTCAAACTTTGGGATGTTGGACGATAATTTGATAGAGATGGTGGGCCAAAATAGGGCATGTTGAATGGGATCATTTGAAAAACGCAATAGATCTGACGTAGCCAAGAATGGAAGTTGTTAGTTGGGATGTGGATATTGGTTGTAACCATATGACGTGGGAACATTGGTAGGACCTGTTACAAGGGAAAAGCTCTCTATGGCCAAGGGTAAACCACAACAAACAGGTATGACTGCAGAAATCAACTCAATTCCAACATGTGCTATATAAACTAATGTGAAATACGAGGAAGAATCCTACCTTGATCCAATCATTTGATGTCGTTCCATCGTTGAGCACTTTGACCCAAAGCCTTAGACCTGCAAGAAGTTCTCAACAAACAAGCGATGCAAGTATATAGTGACAATATATGAAATAAGTTAGCACATCATATAGCACAATCCATTATTAAAAATTACAAACATGCCCATGGATAATAATGATATATTCGCAAGATATTGATTGGACGGGAAAGGAGTATTTCTATTAATAATTGATCAACAGAAATATCAACATTACAGACTTCCATGTCGGCACAGTTTGAAACCAAGAAACCAAGTTCCTTCCAATTGGGTCTCCACCATTTCAATCCTCCACCAAAGGAAAGCTCATAGCAAAGAGATAAAGAGATTCTCTTGACAATAAAGGAAGAGCTTGGGGGCTGAACACTGTGTTCAGACTTGAGGGACAAAGGGATGCAGACTCAATATGAATTAAGTTATCCAGAGTAACTTTTCTCTCAAAGTTGAATGCTTTCTCTCTCTTTTTCCATAGCTCAAAATTGTGCTCTTATAGCCTCCAGAATGCAACTGAAGGGACGAGTCGGAACGTTTCAAGTATATGGAAGGCCAAAGATCATATATCTTTTTTCATGACATGTAAACTCGACCTCATTTTGTATTTTCTGTCACAAATCYAGATATACGCGAGCTGTAGTGGAGCATCAAGCGTATAYGCATCTTGCAAAGCAGTTAGGGAGTGTATATGTGGAAAAATATATGTTTTGGCTCTAGATTTATCAAGAAAGGGGTTGATAAGTATGCATAGGAAAATGGAAAAAAGGCCCTCTGTGTAAGATAGCAATGGTGAGGMAAATCTTTCTATAAAAGATGCCCCCTAATGTGTGAGATCAGAGGAGTATCTGCGATGGMTGAAATAAATTATAAATAACCCAGAAGTGGAGTGGTAGAGAACCAACTGGACGAACTCAATTGCTCATTACACTATGTACTGACTTTGCATACATGGCTGCTAATAATACAATGCAAATCCATGTGGAAAATATACCAACAAGTGTTCATGGCCATGAGTAGGCAAATATAAATGCGGTTACATGCCAATAGTTGTCATAGTCATGAACAAGGCTCAGTGAAACCAGTCTCAAAATCAATCTGAAGATATCTGTATACCATGGAGTACAATCTAATCTCCCATGATCGCTGAAGTCAAATAGGTACTGGTCTGATGAAATGGAAGCAACAACTCAGGAAAGATGTGTCTACAAACTGATGTCTTCAAGTCGTCAATAAAATCCACCAATGGTGCAAGTCTACATCATGTGAATAAATGATTTGAGGTCGAACACGATGAGACATCATTTTATTACTGGTCATTGAGGTATATCGTTAACAAACGCCAGACAACCTACCAATGATGAAAGTAGGTATCAAGGCACCGAGTACATCTCTACAAATGTGAATGAAGGATATGGTGTCGAAAATTTGAGAGATCCATTGATCAGGAGACATTGATGTATTCCCATTTGTCAATGGAGAGAGAGACTGCCACTAATGACTGCAAACCTCAAGGTACTCATAAAACTCTAAGTCTCGTATCTAGAATACATGAGCCGAAGTCGATGGAAAGAGACCTGATGAAAGGAGAGAATTAAGGCATATCTCATCATTCAACATGAGGAGCAAAGCAGGAGCTTCATGATTTGGTGGAGATCAACAAAGAACATGTTCATGAACCAACGACCCTGTGCATCTTTTGCGTGTTCCAAATGCAAGTGGTACATCAAAAAGACCCTCTGAATAGAAGCCAATGATGAAAACTATTGACAAAGGCAAGGAAACCACCAATAAGGCTAATGGAATCCAAGACACCGCACGAATCCCAAAGTGTGAATAGATGTCTTGTCATCAAACACAAGGGAAACCACCCAGTCAACAACCCATGATGAAATGTCGATTGTTGGGTTCAAAGGGACCTACCAATGATGAAAGTAGGGCCAGGGTGCATCATAAGACCAAAGTATCATGTGATTCTGAGACAAACTGAGGGTATGGACGATATGCAAAGTCAATATTTCTGAGGAGTGGCCGACATAGGTTGATAGAATTCCTTTGAACAAGAGAATGAGACATACGGTGGACTCTGGTAGCATAGACTTAATGATTTTACAATTAGATGCAAGAGGCATCCATAATGTTCTCTATAGTGGCTGGAATATTAACCAGTCGGTAGAGAAAATTCTGTAACGAGATAAACTTCCTAAGGCCATGCTAAACCCAAAATTATGATGATGCAATGACTCAATAAATTTGTTCTCTGTTCAAAGGTGACACGACTGCTGCCAATTACAATATAGTACTCCCTTCCCACCTGTCTTTTTTTGTTTTTTTATAACAATTGAATGCTGTGATACAGAGGAGGGAACGCGTGTCGCAAGTAAGAAAAACTAGTTATAGCAGTGGAACGTACCTATGCTCAATGCAAGGAAATGCATGTGAGAGATGGACACTCGGGGTGATGTTTCCTCCAGGGTATATGGTGTAAAATTGCAAAGGATATAGACAAGGTTCTACTTGGTTGAGGATGCAAACTGCTTGGGCCATGGTTTATAACACAAAGCGCAGACCGGCTAAAGGCTCAATACTGCAAGCAAGGGAATGAGATGCAATCAAAATTTAATGCCAAAAAATGTCCTTCTTTATATCTTTTAGTCTACCTGGTGTGAAAAAGGGGTAAACGTGTGCCAAATAGACGTCTTTTCAAATCCAATTTACGAGTGTGAAGAAAAAAATTTCACTTGGTGATCTTTTCCATTTTTGATAGAACGTCGGAAAAGCGCTTAACTAAGATTCATGATCTTTCAAATCCAATTTTAACGAGTGTGAAAGGGACAAATCACTCGACAATCTTTTCAATTTTTAGTAATGATTCAGAAAAGAGCTTAACTAAGACTCGTGCTCTGGGAGTCTGCAGGTGATAAGGCTGCGTGTACATGAATGAGAAATGAGGCTCATTGTAAAGTCATGTGTCGAATTCTAATGGACTCTCGGTCCTAAGGAAAATCTTGGCATAGGCACCAAATGAAAAGAGGTTCTAACTAGGGTACCCGTGTTTGGTAAGTCTCTACCATTTATTAACGATGTTATGATAGCAGATGGAGGTTAATGCGTCGCAATAAATGGGTTCATACCTAAGGTGTAACAAGTGGTGATTGAAGGATAATGCAAAACTGTACGAAGTAGTGAATACCTATCCTATATGCTAGGTTATGAATATACCTGCCTGAGGATACGAACGACCAACCATGATGTTGAAATCTGTAAGTAAATTGAGTCGAAACTACAAAAACCAGCTTAAAACCATTTTTGAATTAGTCCATTAGACAAAATAATAGCATAAACTATATCAAATGGGTAAAAATGTTTTATAAATAGTAATAAAATCACAATTTACTATGTTATTTTTATTTTCATCCAAAATAGTGCAATTTGGACTAACATACCTCCAGAATTCAAACGACGATCGCGGGAGCAATAGGCAGTGGAATCAAAAGCCGTCTGGTCCAGGTAACTCTTCATCGCATCCTCTTCAAATTCCATGGTTTACAATTTTGAATTAGGCTCCATTTTTTTAGTTTTTAAGGGTGCAAATTGTGTTTTTCAGTATACGTGGGTTTTTGCTAATATGTCGCATATACGACCAGATATACACCTCTGTGTGAACTACAGGGGGCACATATCAGGACCTACCCGTGATTGTTCCTGGATAAACCGTGTATACGTGTGCAAAATGGCAAAAAAATAGTTTTTAACTCAAAAATTGATTTGGTTTTTGTAGGATGGTGTTGGAGTGGAGGGAGAGAGAGCATGAGGAGGTAGATGCAGTAGTGGAAAGGGATCCAGTGGCTCAAGCGACATTGAAAAGATGTGGTCTATACAAGTTTTGGGCTCTCGAAGGAATGAGGGCCCAAGTGAGGTTATTGGAAATGCTGGTGGGTTATTGGGATCCAGATAGCGAGAGATTTATCCTTGATGGGAAACCATTAAGGATCGAAGTAGAGGACATCTACTTCTTGACAGGACTTTCACGCCAAGGAGAGGTCGTGGACCTTAAGTCACGTGGGGTCGAAAGTGGGATGAAGGTCGAAGAATACATCGAAGCCCACTGTGTTGCAGGGACTCCCATGGTGGGAAGTCAAATCCCTATTCGGGCTATAGGTAAACTCAGGCTGAAGATTATTGTACTCGTTCTTACTAGGATTATAGGGTCAGCCTCGCTGCATCAAGCATTGAGACCACTTATGTTTTACACACTAGAGTGTGCGAGACCTACCATGTACGATTGGTGTACCTCACTGCTGACCAACATGAAAGGTCAGATGACAGAGTGCAAGCAGGGGCCAAAGAGAAACTTTGGGTTTACCTCTATCCTTTGTAGCTTATTTTTCGAGTAGATCCCAAGCCTAAGACCTAGAGTGGAGATCATTCCTAGAGGGCCACATGATCCAGCTATGGCACGATGGATTGAGGTCATGAGGCGATAGGGGGGAGGTAGGGTGGTGACACCCTACAACGATGATTTTTTCTTCTGGTGGGGGAGACAAATCATAGCTTTGGATGACTATCCCTATGTGGGAATTGATTTCAGAGGTGATATTGATATGTCGCTTCCACCAGGAGCCGCCTATGGCACCATAGGTAAACAATGTTTTTTATATATTTCGTTTTTTGTATTTTTGTATTTTAAAAGAAAAAATATTTTTTGGATGGTGTTTTTAAATATTAACTCGATACTTGTGTGGCTGTAGACGTGGGTCTGCAATGACCAGAGGGATTCCTATGACATAGGTGGAGGCACCGGACATATGAGGCAGTGGGAGGAGAGGTAGAGAGAGTCCTTTAGAACGTATAGGGAAACCTGTCGCGTTTGACGCAGAGGATTCCTATGGTTCAGGTGGAGGATCTACCTGAAGCCTTGCATAGGCAGGTTGTCAATGTACCTAGAGCATGGGTACGACTCTTCTAGAGTCTCCCCAATGCCATGGTTTTCTATCACGAGGCTCATCTGACGACATAGGTGTAGATATCATAGGACATGTATATCGGTTGTATATGTATTTTTGAGGGGTTTAGCCCCAATTTTGTAATATAAAACACCATATTTTTGGAAAAATAAAAAAAAAGGATCTTTGGCTGTACTTATATCTTACAATGTGTACATTGATTTAATGGTCTTCTTTGCTTTATAAATGTGATAAATTCCAATCCAAAACATAATTAGCGCAGGCATCGGATACATGATTAGAACTTCTAGGAATGTGAAAATATGTAATAAAATCAAATTGTCGTTATAAAAGACGTACCCGTAGGAATCGACGGAGTAACGTCGGATCACGCACATGGTAACGATTTTTTAAACTGACGTACGACTAACTGAGAATCCAAGCACACCTCTATAGAGAGAATACCATGTGAGATAACATCGCACAATAATTCTATAACGATGCTATATTCAGCCACATTATTCGTGGATGGCCCTAGGCATACGCCACCTAAAGACACCAGTGGAACCTCAGACGATTAAATCACCCAAGTGGCAGAAGCTAAGTTTCATGTATGACGATTAGCTCTGTCTACGAATCCTACATAGACTAAAGATTCCATTGACATCTGCCAACAAAAGGGAAAACTCGATAAGCAAGCCAAAGAAAAAAAAGGGGGAAAATGTGTATATACACTAAATTTACATTAGTATACAAAGGATTTTGCCCAGGCCCAGGGCTCAAGCGTAATATTTTTGTAAGTAGAGCCCATTTCTGGGCTCAGCCAATTTATTCCCTTCATAATCTTCCAACTCGTAGGCTCCTTTTTCTAGAACACGTCGCATGATATAAGTACCATGCCACATGGATTTAAACTTGCCTACCCCTAGCGGTTCTTTGTCTTGGTCATACAAGAGGACCAAGTCACCCTCATCATACAATCGGGGACAGACAAACTTATTGTACTGAACCTTGACACATTTATTGTTTGCCTCTATAGTTGTAAAGGTGTCTCGACGCTACTCATCAAGACTYTCTAGATGTACCAGATGTCACTAAATCCAAAGTGTCAGGTAGGAGCTCAAATGCCAATTTGATATAAGGGATTTCGCATTCAACGGGAAGTATTGACTCCACACCGTGTACTAATTGAAAAGGAGAAAAACCGGTGGCAGTCTTAACCGAGGTTCAGTATGCCCAAAGTGAGGGATATAACATGATGTACCAGTTGGAATTGCTCCAACTGACAGTTTTTTGCAAAATGGTCTTGAGAGACTTATTGACGACCTCTACTTGCCCATTTTCCTAGGGGTAATAAGGAGACAAGTGATCATGTTTAAACCCCGGCTTAGATGCTAGTTCTATCATCATTTCATTTTGAAAATGACTGCCATGATCAGTGACAATCTCACTCGGGATACCGAACCAGGCGATAATTTGGTTGAATACGAAAAAAGCAGCAGTCTTCCCATTGGATTTCATAGTAGGCATGGCTTCGGCCCACTTGGTGAAGTAGTCGACAGCCACGATAATGTGTTGATGCCCCCCAACCGAAGTTGGGTTGCAATCAACGAAATATATTCCCCACTTAGTGAAGGGACCGATGGTAATGACTGGGTGGAGAGGGGCTCGGTGTGAGCACATTTTCTGAGTGAACACCTGGCAAGGGTGACACTTCTTAACCGCTTGAATACAATCTTTAAATATGGTGGGCCAAAAGTAACCGGTTCAAAAGATTTTTTGGGCTGTCACAAGCCCGGATAGATGACCGCCACATTCCCCTTTGTGGCAATCATTAAGGACTAACTTGGCTTCTTCGTGAGTTAAGAAATGACGTAA
>JASDQU010438273.1:74341-97432 GCA_032191745.1 Picea mariana
ATTATTAGGTTCTATGTGATGATTGGTTGATGGTGATGATTTAATGTAAAGTTTTATTATCTCTCATATATTCTTGGGTGGAAGGAAGGGGAAAGGATGGAGAGTTCAAATCTCTCTTGATATTGGAGGATTGTATCTTCCTCTTGGAGGTTTATCCCTCCCTTTACATTTGGAAATTGTAGCTACCTTTGGAAGTCATTAGTTCCTTTGAACAAAAACTGTTGATTATTTCTCATATATTGTGCATGGTGTATTGTGGTGTATTGGTGTAACTCTTATACTATTGTTCATTGCTCATTGGATATAATTGAATGGTTTAAGTATAAGTTGAAAAAGGTTTTTAAATTGTACTTGATACTGATTCACCCCCCTCTCAATATCAACAGTGACAATACTCCAGTAGATGATGATTTTCCGGATGATAATCTATTTTCCATTTCTAATTACACCCCTTGGTATGTAGACATAGCCAACTATCTTGTAATCAGAAAAATTCCTCAAAATATGTCATCCAGAGAAAAACAAAGAATTATTCAGCTAAGTGCCAATTATATGTGGCATGAGGATTGCTTATATTGAGCAAGATCTGATTTGGTAATCAGAAGATGTGTTTGAGAGGACAAGATGCAGGAGATCTTCGGAGCTTGTCATGATGGCCCTTGTGGAGGACATTTTTCTGACAAAAGGAAAGCATACAAGATCCTACAGTCTGGCTATTATTTCCCAACCATCTTCAAAGATACAAAGAAATATGTGGCTAGCTGCGATGATTGCCAAAGAATGGGAAAACCTACAACAACCGACAAAATGCCACTCCATGCCCAAGTAGTGATCAAACCCTTTGAAAAACGGGCCTTAGATTTTGTAGGACCTATCAATCCCATGTCCCTCAGAAAAAAATACATCTTAGTTTACACAGACCATGTAACAAAATGGGTAGAAGCTAAGGCTTTGTATTCAGCCAATGAACAATCTGTTGTAGAATTTCTCTTTGAGGAAATTTTCACTCGTTTCGGGGTACCCCGAGAAATAGTCACTGACCAAGGGACACAATTCACCTCAAAATTGGTCAAGGCTCTTACTAAACAGTATAGGATCAAACATAGGAAGTCTTCGCCCTATCACTCCCATGCCAATGGCCAAGTGGAATCGACCAACAAAGTGATAGAGGTCATACTCACTAAGACTGTTCAGCTGCATCACAAAGACTGGGCTGATAGGTTGCCTAAGGCCTTGTGGGCCTATAGGATAGCTTGGAGAAATACAACAGGCCATACACCTTATGAGTTGGTGTATGGGAAGTAGGTACTACTGCCCATAGAGTTTTAGGTAAAAACCTTTATAACTGCCATGCAATTAGGGATGGACCTAAATGAAGCTAAAAAATAGAGGCTATTACAATTAAATGGGTTTTATGAGATAAGGCAATATTCTCTACAAAGAACCACCCTGATACAAGAGCAAAGGACCAAATGGCACGAAAAGTACATAAAAAATAATTCCTTTTAGTCAGGGGATTGGACCCTCCTATATGATAGTAGATTCAAAAATTTTAAGGGTAAATTGTCTACTATATGGCTGGGGCCCTATGAGGTTGATACAATTTATGACAATGGTTCAGTAAGGATAAAGACCATTGATGAGAATCATACTTCCTTTGTCATAAATGGGCATCGAGTGAAGGTTTATCATAAGCCTCTATCAAAAGAGGATTTTGTTAAAAATATTCTTCAGAGTTCAGAAATGCAATTGGTAAGCAAGAGGGTCTCTCCTCCTACTGACCTACCACAGTAAGTTCAATTGTATAAATTCATTCAACCATGTACATAAGTGTGTCATTAGATAGAGATTCTCTTTTATTTTTTTGATATAACTAACAAAACAAAAAAAAATAAGTTGGTTGTGTTCCCATGTAGATAGGCGAATAAGGAGAACATTTACCAGATGGAGTCTTCTTCAAGTTTTTCAGACTCGGTAAAAATGAAAAAACTGATGAGCAGGAACTGGCCCGGGCTCGAGAAAAATCCACGGGACAATATAAAGAGTTTTCTTTAAGTTTTTCAGACTCTTTAAAATTGAAAACACCGGCGAGAAGGAACTGGCCTGGGCTCGAGAAAAATCCATGGGATGGTATAAAGAGTTTTCTTTAAGTTTTTCAGACTCTTTAAAATTGAAAATACTGGTGAGCATTAAATAATCTAGGCTAGATAAAAATCCACAGAAAAGTAGTAGTTAGGATCATTATTGTTTTTAATAAAGAGGAAATACTAGCAGAAGCTATGATTATCTTAGTTCCAAAAGAAGAAGGTTCTATAAATCTTAACAGCTGATCATCCAAATCCCAAAATAGCCTTCTATCATAGAGTTCTTCTTGCATTATTCCTATGAAAACTCAGAATTCCTAAGTTTGGTATTTGTTACATCTACATGGATTCTCAATCAAATCTGATCACAAGAACACCAATTGTTTCTACAAGTCACTTCCACTAAAATATGTACCAAAAATCTCTCGAGCACCAGAAAACAATGATCTTCTCTGTGCTTATCCGGCACCAATGATCATTTCTATGTTCATCCGGTACCAGTAGTCATCACTGCGCTCGCTGAGCTTATCCGGTATTGAACCCCATACTGTATTGGAAAAGAAACTCTACACACAAATGATTCTGGTACTAATGATAACTCTACACACAGATGATCCCGTACTAATGATTCTATACTCAGAGGATCCTCTACTTATTTCAACTCTACACACAGGTAATCTGGTGCTCGGATGATTCAGTTCTGGTAAGGATGTGACTGATAATTTGAATCATATTTCTTGGTTGTTGTTCAATAATTAAGTGATAGGACATAAAGATTCAACATTTTTTTCATTTTAATTAGAGAAATTAGACTAAACATGCATTTAAACATCTGGGTACTCTTGGATCATGACACACCCCTTTCCTTCACGAACGTTTGTAAAACCTTGACCACATTTTCGTAAAAAGAAAATATCCTTATTTCCCGAAATGCTAAGAGCACACAGTCATTATATCCTTTACAGGATCAAACACGTGCCCCAACTATCTATCCAGTAAATGGACCTCGTAAACCTATGATTCGCTACTGTTCTATGTAAGTTGAATCGAACCATATCTCTAGGCGTGTCAAATAATGATCCCAACCAATTTCATATTCACAAGTCCCTATCATAATGACCTCACCTCTTATAATCATTTAACACTCTTTTTTCGTATGAGTTCGTAAGTCGTTAGATTCAACTAACCTCACCATATCATCATGATTGTCGATGTGACCATTGTAAACCACACTTCTATTTATCAACGCTCGACTGGATGGCTATCCAGACGAGCGTTATTTACCATTGATGTCACACCTACAAAAATCCCATGCTTTCATATTCCTTGCATATTTTTCCTCGTCCGGTAATCTATCATAGTCTACGTTATCCGATACTCAAACCTCAACCCTCTATCCATGCCTCATATGCCCGAGAGAATTGTTTAAGCTAGCATGGGGGTCGACAGGCATGAGCCCATATTCCAATTGTACAGGGAAACAAAAGAATATCAAACTTGCAAGGAAAAATATGAATAGGCGGGGTGGGTGCCATTTTTGGGAAAATTCAAAGGTCATCATGAGGGAATTTCTCTTGCCTTCGCATAGACATATGATGGATAAAGTGTATAGTTCAGAGACATGAAGCTAACAATTACAAAAGACGCTATATCAAAAGCTACAGGTCTCCCTATGGTTGGAGAAAAATATTTCAAAAGGGTGATCGTTGACAGGAAAATTTGTCAGAGATTCCTCAAGCCTGGACATCAAGACCCTTATTGAACCAAGGGAATCCCTTGAAGCTATGTCAAAGAATAATATGGGATGATTCTCATAATTCTGCATAAATTCCTCACCTGTGAAGGAAGGTATGCAGTAACCTTCATTTATCATTTGAATCTTTTATCACATTTTGAGGGAGGACAACAAATCGATTTCCCTCACTTCCTATGGATGAGTTTAAAGAATATGGTGAGAGGAGTGAGGTCAGTTTCCAAGAAGCCTGAAACTAGCCTTCATTATGATGGTTTGATAAAACTTTTGGTTGTTCATGCTTTGAGGACACAAGGTGGTAGTTGGAAGAAACTACTCCAATAGAATTTCACCCAAGAAAAATCCAAATCCATTGAAACACAGAATGCAGGGATATGCAGTGAGGGTTCAAGAAAAAAGGAAAAGAAAGAAAGAAGGAAGGCATCAAAAGGAAAAGAAGACACTTTTATGCTCATCTCATCCTAGCCCATTGAGAAATCAGTAACAAGAAATTCTTTTATAGGGGAACCTACTATATCGAGGAAGAGGAAATATGCCCAATTCCAAAAAATAAGTCCTATCTCGATACATAAAGAACAAAAGTAAGACTCTGATCCAGGTGGATGATCAGACAACGTTCTTGAATAAATTATGGAGGTGTCAGCCAACCCAGTAGAGAAGACCCCTGACCTCAATAAACATAATAAAAAAAAGTCTTCATAGTCTAGAGTGTTTGGCTCAGTCCTACATCCTAAAGATCAATTATCACAGAGCAAGGGATGAAAGAAGAAGGAGACAGATCAACATGAGATTTTAGACGAAGAAAATGTCAAAACTCCTCTAGAATCTGTTAAAGAATTAGAAAATATCCCCGAGGTGGTTACTCGGCCTTCCCAAGAACTAATTGTTGAATTGAAAGAAACTGCTAAGGTGATGAGTAGGAACAAAAAGAATCTTGAAAGGGAGAAGGCACAAAGGGAATAAATTCCAGAACCTACAGCTCAATCTTCCAAGGTAGAGACAAGGGTTGGTCAGCAGAAGTAGACTCCAGAATTTACAACTCAAAGCCTCAAGATGAAATTCAAAGCGACACAGGGAAGACAAATGCCCAGGCCTACCACCATTAGTACAATAAAGAAGAGGAATCTATTTGAGGAGGCCTCTACCCCTGTTAGAAAAACTAAGAAAATATATCTCCCCATACAAAGGACCACCAAAAGCATGGCCAAACAGGTGAAAGTTCCAAAAATACCTTCTCCTCAAGGAGAACCCATGGATATTCCGAGTTCTCCAGAGAAAGGAAATGATTGTGGGATAACAGTAAGTGATACAGAAGGGTTGGTAACAAAAACTTTGAGGGGACTAAGAAAAGAAAAACAATCCCGCAAGGAGGTGACTAAGGAAGAAGTCACATCTAACCCAGACAAGTCCCTAAATAAACAAAAAATGATAACAAAGATTGAAAGACTGAAGCAAGAGGTTGAAGAATACAAGGTATTGGACATGCATATCAAAGCAAAGAATGTACAATTGAAGGAACAACATGAAGAGGTCTCTGCCAAAATCAACAAAGTATTAAAATTGATCCAATACACTAAGGTAATCAAGAAGGAATTGAGGAGTGAAGTTTCTGGTTTTAACATCCTGCAGCCAGAGAAATGACAGGGAAGGATTCAATTTTGCAGAAAGTTTTTGGGTATCGATTTTTGATGATGTTGCATGAGAACATACAAGACCTTCAGCATGGGGGAAATGTTGAGTCTCTATTTTGACATATATAATACCCTATCTTACCTTGTATCCAAGCCTTTTTTCTTATGTTATAAGCCCATACTTGACTATTTACTCCTAAACACATGCCTAATGGCCTGGTTCATGTTCACAAGAGGTAATTGATGATTTAAAGCATGTTTTGTTTAACTATCTTGAATTAATCCGATTAAAGTGTTTTATTTGGTATAGTCCTAAGGGTTTGAATCATGAGAAGTTTAATTCCGGTACTTGCACCATTCCGGTATTATCAGTCATCATGCAATCTGGTACCAAATCTATTCTGGTACCCAAGGCAGTTTTGATATGGTACTATCTGCTCCACATCCATCCGGTACCGAGTCATGTGCTATTCCATTAATGTCTATTGTGCGTCCATTCTGGTACTCAGATTCACAACTCTGTGTATTCTGGTACTCAGATTCATGACTGGGTGTATTCCCGTAACAAAACCTCTGTTTCCAGAATGCACCAGTTGGGCTAGCATGATAATGAAGATTTCGAGAAGGCAGTTGAACCAAAGATTTCAAATCAGTTTTCCAGCTTATGAGAGACTCCATCACTCATGTACTTTGTGTCATGAGGATGGAGTCGATCCCTGAAGATTCAATGTAAATACTAATTATAAATATTTTCACAACTATTTAGTGCTTATCCATAGATATTAATAGAATAATCTTACCTTCTATATAAGGAACGTTGTGTAGGTGATAGCGTGTGTGGATAATACAGAATGCAATAACGTATTTTATCAGAACCGGATGGTTGATATTGTTTCTATGTGTAAGGTGCAGAATTGTTGATCCAATTTACCAGTTGAATTAATACCAAAGATCCATTATCTCCATTCATGTGTTTGAGTAAAATAGTTTAGTTTGTTACTTTCTTAAGAGGTACCTTGTTGGTTCGGCAAGGGCCCACCGCCCCAACCATGTTAAACCTCCTTGTATACTTTTTGTGTGACTATGTGAGTATTTTACAATAGTGTGTGTGTGTGTGTGTTAATAATCTTTAATACAGTTCAAGAAGTTCAGAATTGAATTATTGGTTTCTGGATTGGTGTGAGAAATGAGGTGTTAGATCAAACAGATAGTTTCCTTCTCAAGTATTGGAGATTGCCATTTAATTATTTGAAGCGTGGGATTGATATTTTGAGTTTGTGATTGTAGTAGTTTTGATATATCAAGGAACCAGAAGACTTCATATCTTATCTTCATGCTCTATAATGAATTCTCTTAGTTATGCTGAATGGTTCTCATACTGGTTTGTCTGAATTGCATGGGGCTAGATTTGATTGGAATTGATTGATATTTACTGTTTTGATTGCTACAGGAGACAAGTTTCCTAAGTTCATATTTCTAATTCATGAGCCGAAATGAAAAGACTTGTTTCTTTAGGATATAATCTCTTTTACTGGCTGTTTGTTTAAATTTCATTATCAGTTTTCTCTTCTAATTCCATAGATGCTTGAATTATTTAGAAATCTGAGAAACAGAGTTTTTATGTTATTAATTATTTTCTATATACAACAGAATTAGGTAGGTTACCTATTCTCGGCACATACAGTGTAACAACTCTTTTGATTACGAATCTCATTTTGACATTTAAATGAGTGTAAGATATATATTGAACATATTTGTACACCACCAGGATAGAAGGACTTGCAGAAGTGGCTTGCCCCCAATAAAAATTTTCCTTGTAGTTGAAGGTTTCCCCCCCTAGCTGAAGGTTGGCCTCCCATTGAATATTGACCACCAATGTAGGGTATACTAATATACGATGGTTGATATGGAGGTTGAGTATCTTGTGTAACTGTGGTTGTATGAATGACTTGACTGTCGACCATCTAACTGATGGGACGACCAAGTAAAACACTTGGTGTATGCATGTGTGGAAAGAATGAAGAAAGAGTATTACCTGACCCATGTACAAAGGAGGATGTACGTGGAAGTGGTTGAGTGGGGGTTACCTGGGTCACCGATGTCTCCGGTAAAGAGGAAGCACCAATAGTATCAAATATAGGAGTTGTGGAAAATATAAATTCCCAAATCCTTCGGGAAAAACAAAAGATGATGGGTTCACACCAAAATATTGTGTACGATTTGAACTAGGTGGTGATCTATAATAAGAATAAGCATAAACATATCTTGTAGATGGTGGATCAGTGAGTGGTTGGCCAAGTGGATTAGTAAAAAGAGGATTCATGTAATATGCAAGGCTTTATATGAAGGTTCTAACTGATTCTTCCACATGATGGCCACTTCCAGGAGCTATGCTCCCAGTCTTAGAAGTTTTATCTGTGATCATTCGTTCGTAAGAAACATTGTTTTTAGGTTCAAAGCGTCAGGTTCCATACCTTGCGTTAGAACATGAATGAAATTTTTCAATAAAAATCAATTTTTCAAATTCCTTTTTGTTTTGTCCTTTTCAAAATATAGTTTAAACTTTGGGAATATCATTTCTTAGACTAAAATATTTTTCATTACATATTGATAGGGCAGATCAAATACCAACTGTTAAAATTTGACAGCCATCTAGATCTACGACTCTCGCAACTTTGGAGTTCCATAATTTTGAAATATTAAAACAACAGATAAATATAAAGTTTACTTCGGGACTTCGTGATTTGAGAGTTCAAGATCAAAATGTTTAAAGTCATAAAAATCCCAAAGTCGCGAAGCTCCAGAGTCCCGAAGTTATGATTTTCCATAAAATATTTTAATTAATGAGATGACATGTCCTCTTCCAACTGTCACTCTTTACATGTGGTGACACGTGGCACTCAGTGACATCATCTTGCCATATCACTCYGGGAGATTGTCCTCTGTAATATCAAATCGAGAAAGAATTTAAATAGTGTCGGAGCACTGAAGTKCCAGAATGACCGAATTATAAAGTGCCAATGATTAATGGGTAAAATATGTTTTAGTAGGCATAATTAATGGTAAGTAATCACTCCATAAGTTTGGCCTTCAGGACAACTCTATGGACCTCTAATGCAAACTCACAAAGCCCCAAAGTTCCAAAGTCCCAAAGTTCTGAATCACTTAAAGTTAAAGTGACCATAAACTGTGATTAATTAAAATGAAACAATCAATTAAAGGATGGTTAATTTCTTCATGAATTTGGCCTTCGAGAGATATCTATCATTCTTAATTCAAAACTCTTGAATTCTGAAGCACTAAAGTAGCTTATCCTCATTAATTGTGATCATTAAAGGTGTACTTAATGTAGTTAAGGTAAAATATTTGAAAATATTATGACTCTCAGGTAATAAATTTGACAGATTTGGCATGATTACCTTGTTGTTGGATTAAATGTAAATATAATTAGTGTTTAGTGTTTTTATTTAATAAAAATATTTTGAACTTCATATCATTTTTCCATTCACATTATGTAGTTTGGAATCACAGATTTTTACTTATTCCAGGAGGGATAACATTGGGAAACTAAAAATTATGGCACCGCGTAAAGAAGGAAAGAAGCAAGATCCATTTGTAGAGGATCCGAACTCAAAACTCATGATATAGTGAAAACCTGGTGGGGAAATGAAAATAAATTCAAAGCTGATAGCCATGGTACATACTTTATAGCCACTTGTGATGTCAATATTATGTATACTTCCATGATGCTTTGTGGAATGTTCGGAAAGAAAATCCCTATGCATCATCATAACCTACCCACTCCAGAGGGTTATACTTTTGATTGGGGAAAAATGTTTCCAGATAACCTACCCAAACAAATAGGGGATTAAAAAACTAACTCAGAAGTCCAAAGGAGAACATGCTCCCTTCTATATGTCTGCATATATTTTGGATAATTTTTTTTTAGAACCCCATTTCCTCTTATGAATTGGAGCTGGAATCCGACTGTCACCGAGCCTATACATTTATATCATTCTAAATTATAGGAGAAAATACAAAAGATTTTTTTTCTGAGGTTTGTCACAACGTAATCATCCCAATTCATGAAGCCCTTTATGGTTAGCCTCCTCCCAAAATTTTCGAACGAATTATGTGGAATCTGTGTGTTATTGCAGACTGGTACATTGAAGAAAGTTTTTCTTACATCAAATTTTTTGGTTGTTTCACATCTCCACATGCTCTTCCAAAATTTCTACTAGATAGACTTGTTTGCAAAGAATTATCCTATCATATTGTTTCAACAAGAATCACCAAAGAACTAAAGGCTACATAGAAAAGAGTTTGGTCGACCTATCCTATACATGTTGGTATATTATCAATATCAGATTTTGGACATTCTAAGGTAGAAGCTTCGACCTTAGATGATCTTAAACTAGTTGACATTGAATTCAAGAAGCATGATCCACATATGGTAGTAGAAAATCATCTGGCTCAGTTTAATATGAATAAATACATCCATGAATATCCACCTTATGACGAGGTTTTCAAATGGGTTAGATCATATGATGAGGTTATACCCATATTTCAAGCTCTTCCTCAAGAACAACAATCAAGTTTTCTTAGCTTTCAAAAGCACATAAGGAACAATTTACATAAAATCTTGCAAGAAGAACAAATGATTAATCCAACTTCACAGGTGGCACAATCATCAAATCTCAAGCAACATGACTTGGATGAGGTCAAAACTAAAGAATTGGAAAGGACACCAGAAACACTGCCCAAGGATTCAATAATTACAAGGATATTCATACCAAGTAAAACTGATCAAGATTTATTAGCATTATTTGAGGCTTTTATGAAACATGGGCATAATTTTCCTCTATTATTTTCAAACAATGAAACTCATGTGAAAGATGTCACAAACCAAAGGGAATCTGCTGCACTTACTCTTCCCATACCATCTTTAACTCCCCTAGAAAAAAATTATGATTTACCTTGTTTAGAGGTTATAAATATAGATGAATTGACACCTATTGAACCTGAAGATATGCCTTTACCATATTTATTTTCAACAAGAAAAGGAAGGCTATGATATGAAGAGAATCTTGACAAAAAGAGGGAGAAATTATCAAAAAGAAAAGAATGATATATGATGGACAAGAACAAAGTGACCCTGAATTCACAAAGGAGGTAGCAGACTCACTAGGATCATTTGCAACTGCCAACTTATGGTCAGTGGATAATTTGAGAAAACAACTTGACCAGAAGAATATTTTGATTGAACAATTGCATAATGATATGAAACAGATAGAAGTTACTACCAGAGAAAGAATCAATTCTGATATAAATCAAGTCAAATAGGGTTTTGACCAACATATTAAACAATTAGAGAAGAACATGAAATTAAGTTTTCAAAATCAAGACTTGAGTAATAACATGGTGTCCCAGAGCGATACATTAATAAATCAATTACAAGCTCGAATAACCACAATTGAGAGCACAATAATTGATATTTTTTCCTTCAAGAAACAAACATCGGAGATAAATGAGAGGTTATAGATTGTTCAACAAAACTTGTATTAAAGTTTGGATACCATCCAAAAAACTTATCAGGTAACCAATAATTCATTGCAGATTATTGATGATAAAGAGAAGGAATATTTTTATGGATAGATCCAAATTTCAGGAATTTAGAATGTGGAGGAAAAATCTCAATGTATCAAGACTTGTTCCTTTTTTCATAAATTGAGTAGGTAAAAGGAGAAATGGCCTTAAAAACCCCGGAAAACAATCTTGAAAAAAATAAAAGGCTAGATAAAGAGGCAAGGGATGCTTGTCTTCATGCTCTTTTAGTTGTAGATCTAGAAATGGAAAAAATTGATATCGGTGATATTCACGCTAAACTTGGGAAAGTTGAGATTGAAAAGAATAAAGAAGATTTGAAGAAAAGTAGAGAGAGGGTGAAAAATTCTGTATCACATGCCAATCATGTTTATTTGAAAATATTAAATGATCTTTTGGTAAAACAAAGTCTACAACATCAGATCACTCAATAGGTAGTAGTAAAAATTCAAAGAAATTTTCCATTGGTGCATAAAAAGGTTTTTTTGTTTGAATTAAATGAAAATATTGAGCCCTCCAAGTTTGTTATTGCATTATTGGATCTGCATGCGCAATACAAGGATCAACAAAATCCAAGTTCACCCACGAGAAAATAGAGGAAGAATGAATCACCAACAAGCAAAGGAAATCCTACAAGATGTTCAAAATCTTTGTAATATATTTTTAGTTTAGATTTTATTCTATTTTGAGAACTATGAATGTGGAAGGTCTAACCACTTTTGGTTAAGGAAACGTTTGTATAAATAATCATATTAGATATGTAATCAAGGATTCTTCTGGCCAAATGTAAAAGAGAACTTCTTAATACCAATTTCAAAGACAATACAAAGATTCTACATTTCATGTCCTTGAGTTATGTGCTTTCTTTGTATTTCCTTTTCATAACCTCATTTTCTTCACTCTATGGTTCTTAAAGATTGAAAGACTACAATTTAGTAATACATCTACTATGGTTCATATAATTGGAAGTTTGTTCAGCTACAACATTTCCTCTATTATTATTGTGAGTAAAACAAGACCTGTATATGTGTGGATCTCCTCATTTCAATTCATCTTTTAAGAATGATTCTTCATGATTCTTCTATTGCAGATAAGGTAATATTTATCAGTATTAGATACCTTACTTTATTTGGCAGTTTTGTTAATCATTTCTACTTTTCATCTCCTCAATATTTATAAAAAACTCAAAGAAAGAGATATTGCCTCTGTGTTTTCTAATCATTAAAGTTATTTGAAGTTTCATCTTAAATTTCAAGGTAGAAAAGAATTATAAAAAAAAATCTCTTAAATTTTGCATACCTGACATTATTCTGTGAGCCTAGAGTAAATCTTAGGAACAACATATTTTTGGCTCCATTGTCGGGGAACGAAGAAACAAAACTATTTTTCCCTGGGAATATGACAAAGTTTATCTTCGATTTTTTATGGTGAAAAAGAATTGAACACAAGGTTGAGGATCGTTTTTTATTTTCACCTAGAGACTCCATTTTGGCAAATATGAAATTCAGACAAAAAAATACTAGAAAAAACCCTAATGATAAGTAGACTACGCCAGGTTCAGATCCAGAGAAACTGTTGAAAACCAAAGGATATCTAAAGCAGACGTCTGCATCAACAGGTAAGGTCTATCAACAAAATATTAATCAAGTTAATGTTAATATTCCAGTGGAAGAAATAAGTTTAGTTAGTTCTAAGGAAAAACAACAAAATAAACCTCATTCAACAAAAGCCTCAACTAGTAATCCTGAAATTAAATAAGAAAATCCATAGGTGTAAATTCCCGAAGTAAAACTATATGATATAAAGGGTGAAAATTTCCATAATACACCTTTTTCTTTGATAGATACTTTTACCAGTGAGAGTAAGGAAACATCTTTAGTTCCCAACATTGTCTATACGCGACCTATCCTTAGTCTTCTAGAAATAAAAGTTTCTATCCCTGTAAATCCTGAAGATCATCTTTTGTACTCAGGTTCATCTCTTATCACTTCCCCCATCTACTTGTCTAGTCGATTTGAAAGTCCAAGTTCTAGTTCTCATTTCCCTTATGAGTTCGTTTCAACATCCTTATCGCGAGACTCGTCACCTTTTGATTATCTAGAAGGTCTCCGATATAACCTTCCCGAAGCAATCAAAGATATAATACAACAATCTTTACAAATCTTTGATAATTTACATTACATCCCTCATATTTCTTCTCCAAAACTATTAATGGATGGTGTAGGAGGTGCAGGAGGTGATGGAAAAGTAAATCCACCACCACCTCCTCCAAGTACTTTTGCTAAATTTGCTTCCAAATATGCTCCCTTGGCCCTTCCCATGGTTTTGCATAACCTACCTGAGAATTATATGAAAATTTTACCTAAATTCATGGGAGAAGGGGATTTAACAACCACATAACACATAGCATTTTTTGATCAATTTGTTGATATACTCGACATTGAACATGAAGATGATTAAATGAGACTGTTTGTACAAAATTTTGAAGGACAAGTCAGAACTTGGTTTAGGGGATTTCTTGTAGATTCCATCATAACATATGATGATTTAGAAGCTACTTTATTAAGACAGTGGGGTGAGAAGAAGGACCATGTATATTATTTGACTGAAATTGGTTCCTTAAGGAAGAAAACATCTGAAATTGTTTCTGAATTTATCCAAAGATTTAATAAATTGTATAGAAAGATCCCAGTCGCAGTTAAGCCTTCCCAGCTGACTCCTAAAGTTAATTTTGCAGGGGCATTTGATTCAGACTTTGCATTACTTTTAAGGGAAAGAAGATCTACAACACTAGCTGGGATGCAAGATGAGGATATTGAAATTGAATCTAATAATATGGCATCAATAAAACCGAAAAGAAAGGTTGAGATGTGAATAAGAGAACCTAGAAGATTTAAAGAACAAGGAGGACCCTCCAGTTCTGGGAAAAACACACAAGAGGAAAATATGGATGAGATGGCTAAAATAATTAAGGATTTATCAAATAAAATTTCCAGGATGGAAATTGAGAAACCCAAACCCGCCCCATATTTTAGAAATCAAAATCAATTCAAGAGAAACCTCAATACAAACCCTCAGATTCAACAGAGGCAAATTAAGAATGAGGAACAAAAGATTTAGGCCCCTTTTAAAACATAAAATTTTATACAGGGAGATGATGTTCAAGATTATGACGAATTAGATGAGGATATCAATTATTTTAGTGATGATGATATTGAACTTCAATTAACTCAACAAGACTACAAAAAATATTTAAATCTTGGATCATTATTTGATGAGCAAAATATCAATAACTTGGGGGACACTACATCACAATATAAAGATCTTGTTGATTCAATAATGGATGAGCTTCATAATAAATATGATTTGAGTCCAAGAGATAGTATTTCTACTACCAATCCACTAAAAAATCTCTTGGCACGAAATAAAGAAAATGAAGCAGTGGTCTCAAAATCACCTACTGAAGCGCAAGCTACTCAAATAAAGCAAGTTGAAACAAAGGAAACACAAACTAAAAATATGGAAAACAAAGAATCCTAAGTACATACCAAAGAGTTATAAAAATCACTTGGAATGTTCAATCTAGAGAATGCATTGAATAAGATTAAAATTCTAGTCCCTCTCATTGAACTTTCAAGAAATCTGGTTTACAAGAAGCATATTTCAAAAGTAATTTATTTTCCAGATGCATAAAGTCAAGTTGATGTTATTAACCTGCAGGATGAGAAACCAACGATCATGTTTGGACCACATATTGAAAATGATAAAGACTCGGTGTCTCCATTTTATATCACTCTTACTATGCACGATTATTTGTTACATAACTATATGCTAGATTCAGGTGCTTCACATAATTTTATGCCAAAAGTAATAATGGAAAAATTGGGCTTGCAAATTACTAGACCTTATCAAGATTTATACTCTTTTGATTCTAGAAAGGTTAAGTGTTTGGGAATGATAAATGATTTAGTCATAAATATGGCTCAAATTCCAATTAAAAGTATTCTTATAGATGTGGTAGTAGTTGATGTACCTACAAAATATGGCATGCTTTTATCAATATCTTGGGGTGAAAAGTTAGGAGGATCAATTTAGTTGGACATGGCATATGCCACGATTCCGATTTTTGGTGGACAATTTACCAAATTGTACAGAGAAACTAGACTGGACTATAAAGTAAGTGACCCTCAAAACCCTAATAATTATACAGTCTATGTTGTTGATTAGGATTTAAGAAATTGTATTTTATCTATTGATGATGATTTTAAAGTTTGTATAGAAAACAAAAATACAAAAATAGAAGATCCAAACGAAAATGTAAATATTAGATATGGGATGTTGAAAATTATTTTCGATGGTGCCTCTTCTTGGGAAGGAGCAGGAGCTGGAGTACTATTCGTGGCACCAAATGATGAGTATTACATCCCTTTTTCCTATAGATTGCAATTTGACATTGATTACACAAATAATGTATGTGAAATATGAAGCTTCAATTTTAGGACTAGAAGCTGGTAGAAAGTTAAAAATCAAGCATTTGATAGTATATGGGGATGCAGAGCTTATTGTAAAAAAATAAGACAACTATATCAAGCTAAGCATCCTATAATGAGATATTATAGAAATTGTGCATGGGATATGATTAAAAACTTTTTCTTATCTTTCAACATTCATGTTATTCCCATATTATATAATCAACAAGCATATTCATTAGCTAAATTTGCAACTACTTTCATTCCACCCACTTTTCTGAAATTGAAATATCATGTCGACATGAGACATAAACCTTCAATTCCAAATAACATTTATTGTTGGCAAAGTTTTGAAGATAATGAACAAATAAAGAAGTTTTTGGAGATGGTGGATGAATTTTCTAAAATGCATATAGATCGATAAAATCAAAATGATCCAGTTTGGATCATGCAAGAAGGAGACAATCTAGAGAAATTCAAATATAGGATTGCAAATCATAAATTTCTCTTGCTAAAAGATAAGCAGATCCCAAAATGTCTCATTCCATTAGAAAGATTGTTTGATCAAAATGACATCCATTTAAAATCTACCTTGCAGCCTCAACCTGAAGAGGTTGAAGATTGTAATGTGGGTTCAAATGAAAATATGAAAATGGTCAATTTGTCTAAATATCTTTCCACTGAAATGAAGAGAAAATATGTTGAATTACTCAAAGAATATGGACCACACTGGTTTGGTCTGAAATGTCGAATATAAAAAACCAATGCGATGAATCCGAAAGAACTACCTCATCGAATATAAAGATGTTTTTTCATGGTCCTATGAATATTTAAAAAATTATCATACTTCTGTTATTGAGAATAAGATTCCATTAAAACCAGGTGTCAAGCTTTTCAAACAAAATCTTAGACAGATAAATCCTATTCTCTTTCATATAATAGAAAGGGAGGTTAAAAATCTTCTTGATGCAAAAATCATCGTACCTCTTAGATAATCTGAACGGGTAGCCAATTTGGTTCGTGTCAGAAAGAAGAATGGAGAGATAAGAATCTGTGTTGATTTTAGAAATTTAAATCGGTCTTCATTAAAAGACAATTACACTCTTCCAAAAATGGATCATGTTCTTGAAAAGGTGGTTGGGGAAAATATAATTTCTATGATTGACGTATTTTTGAGGTATAATCAAATAGTTGTCCATGCAAATGATAAAGAAAAAATTGTGTTTACTACTCCATGGGGAACTTTTATGTATGACAAAATGCCTTTTGGTTTGATGAATGTAGGTTAAACTTTTCAAAGAGTGATGGATATTGCATTTGTTGGAGAGAAAGATAAATTTGTTGTCATTTATATATATGATCTAACTACTTTTTCTAATTCTGATGTAGAACACTAGGAACATCTTAGACAAACATTTGATAAATGCAGAAAAAATTGTTTTGTCGTTGAATCCCAAGAAATATCATTTTTCCATGCAAGAAGGAAAGTTGTTGGAACATATTGTATCAAAAGATGGAATTAAAGTAGATCCAAAAATATTTGAAGCTATTTATCAGATAAATATACTTACAAACAAAAAAAATCAATCATTTTTAGGAAGAATTAATTTCTTGAGAAGATTTATTCCAAATTTTGTTGAAATTATCAAATTGATCACAGATATTTTGAAGAAGGATAATGAGGTGAAATGGGAAACGAAAGCTAATTCATCCTTCCAATGAGTCAAAAAATCTATAGGAGAAGCACCAATGTTAGTAAGCACTGATTACTCAAAGGAGTTTTTAATCATTTCCTTTTCATTTGAATACACAATTGAAGCAATGCTCCTACAGAAAAATGATGAAGGATTTGAACAAACTATCTCCTTTTTTAGTAAAAGCCTCAGAGATGTAGAGTTAAAATACGATATTCTAGAGAAACATGTTTATGCTATGGTTAAGGAACTTAAGGATTTCTGGAAATATGTATTACATTCCAGAATAATTGCATATGTACCCACTAGCACAATCAAAGATATCATAATTCAACCTGAAAGTGATGGAAGAAGGGGAAAATGGTTGGCGAAAATTCCAGAATATGATTTAGAAGTCAAACCAACCAAATTGGTAAAAGGAAAAGCTCTAGAAAAATTTCTTGTTGAATCAAATTTCAGAGCCATGGGAATAAATCATTTCGAGTCTGAAAATTCTCTCCCACATATTGAAGAAATCGATGATTAAATGCCAACAAAACAGATTGATGACAATTTTTCTTCCTCTTCTTGGTATAACAATATAGTTTCATACCTCCTTACTCTTAAATTTCTTGTTGATATGACTCCAAGGAAATAACTTTTAAATTACAGGTGATCAAATATTGCATTATCAATGCTAAGTTATATTGGAAGGATCCTTTGGGTTTCTTATCATGCTTCCTTACATAATCTAAAACAAAAGGTGTTATTGATGAGTTCAATAAAGGAGTATGTGGAGGACACCATGCTTGGAGAGAAACAACTTATAAAATATTAAGAGTAGGTTATTATTGGCTGAGATTATTCACTGAAGTAAATGCAAGAGTCAGAGCTTGCAAACCATGCCAACTTCTTAWTGGAAATAAAAATATCCCTGCCTTACCTTTAGTTCCTATCAAAGCTAAAKATCCTTTCCAACAATGGSGCCTAGACTTCATCGGAGAGCTTCATCCATAATCAAGTTCCCAACACAAATGGATTTTAACTGCTACTGATTACTTTTATAAATGGGTAGAATCTATTCCAACTCAGAATGCTATAGATTCAGTAGTGTTGGCAYAGGGGCATACCCAAGGTTCACTCCAAGAGAACACCAACAAAGCCCTAACTACCGGSCCTTTTAGCAACACCTGCGAAGTAGATGAAGTCTCACCCAAGGTAGAGGCAGGGGTGGCTGCAAGACTCAGGTGTCTACAACCTTAGCTGGGATACAGATCTGTGATTATATAGCTTAATAGAGAACTTAGAACCATTAGTTCCTCAAGATACATTCAATAACCACTTCTCTTATAGGACAGAGCTTCGCAACATTCACACTAATCTATAGTATTCAAGCACTTAGCAACAGTAAGCTATATTAAATCCACTAGATCAACATTAAGCATCTTCATACACATCAGATCTAACATTCATACACATCTAGGAGCACAAAGCATAAGCAGATCTTCCTACAAATATCAAAGAAATTAGTAGAAGAAGAAGTAAACACAATGAATCAAAGCACAAAACATCATACACAGATGTACGTGGTTCACCCCCACCCTGGGGATATGTCCACCAACTCTTCTTCTTTAATATATCGGTCAAGTAGTTACAGCACAGAGCCTCAACAATCCTTACTCCACACAGGATAGAAGATCTGCGGAGCTCGCTAGATCCTTCTTCCTTACACTTCAGTACAAATCCTTTCACAACCTCCTGCAACAACTTTCACTTAGCTCTGGAAGTCTCTTACAATCATGCACAGAGAATTTACAATCCACATTCGATCACACAGATCTAATTAATAGCACTAAGCCATCGACTCTCTTCTACCTTGCCTAGAAAGCTACTTATACATACAAAAGTGGGCCTAAGCATGGGTAAACCCACGGGCCGACATACCTTTCCCATTACATTAACCCAAACCCTAAAAAGGGGCCCAAAAGTGGACCAAGATCCTGTGATCTCTGCTTTGTCTTGCGTGCTTCCTTCGATAGGGTGTCGAAGTCCCAAAAATAGTCAAATATGACCAAGTATCTCCCACAACTTGGTCAAGGGCCAAAAAGTAGTAATAATTTTTTTGGAAGAGAACATTCTTGCAAGGTTTGGTTGTCCAAGGAAAATAGTCAGAGATAACGCACAAGCTTTCAAATCTATTGTTATGATAATTTTTTGTCAAAAATATAATATCATTTGGGTCATTCTACAACTTATTATCTGTTACGAGGAAAATATCTCTATGGCTAGGGGTAAACCACAAGAGACGAAAATGACTGCAGAAATAAACTCTAATATCAGATATTCTATATAAGTAAATATGCTAATGAGACAAGATAAAGAGCCTACCTCGTACAGATATTCGATGAAGTCCATCGTTGAGCACTTGACTCAAAGAAATATACCTGCAACTTGTCCTCAACAACCAAGAAACACAACCATATGGTGATAATATATAATGTTAGAACATTCGATACAATAATCCATCAATATTCATAAAAAATATTCCCATGGAATAAGAATTCAAATATTTGCGAGATATTAATTGGATGAGAAAAGAGTATTTCTATTAAAATGTGATCAACAAAAGTGAATGAATTACAGACTTCTGTGTCGACATGGTTCAGAACCAAGAAACTGAGTCCCTTCTAGCTGGGCCTCCACCACTTCAATCCTCCACCAAAGGCAATCTCATATAAGAGAGACAATGAGGTTGTCAATCATGTAGGGAAGATCTTGGGGGCTGAACAATGTGTTCAGACTTAAAAGGATAAAGGGATGCAGACTCAATATGAAGTGAATAATTTCTTCAGAGTAACTTTGCTCTCAATGTTGAATTCTTCTCCTCTTTTCCATAGCTCGGATTTGGCCCATTTATAGCCTTTAAGTGGAACCGAAGGGTCGAGTCGGAACGTTTCTAGTATATGGAAGGTCAAGGATCATGGATCTCGTGACGTGACATGGAAACCCGACACCATTTCTTATTTTTGGGAACAAAACCTGATGTACATGGGTTGTAGTGGTGCAACCTACATATACACATGTTGTATAATAGTTAGGGTGCGTATATGTCGAAAAATGTTGTTTTTGTCTCAAGGATTTGCAAAAAGGGACTTCGAGTCTGCATAGGGAAATGGAAAAAGGCCTTCTAAGCAAATTTGCATAGGGTGAGGCAAATATTGCTATAACATTATCCTCAAGGAAATGGGCTAGTAGAGCCATCTAATAAAATTTTAATGATGATAATTAAAAAAGCTTTGACAGAAAATAATAAAGCTTGGCATATACATTTAAAATACGCTCTATGGGAAAAAATAATCAGCACTAAGAAATCAATAGGTATGTCTCCTTTCCAATTAGTGTATGGCACATATGTTATTCTTGCTATTAATCTTTCATTCCTGTGATGAAACTCTGACAGGATTCTAATGAAGAACCAAATGATTTGATGAGAGGAATAAATCAAATAATTGAAGTCTAGCAGAACAAGAGATAAGTGAATGAGAAGCTTCAAAAATACCAAGATGATATGAAGGCCATATTTGATAAGAAAGCCAAAGACAAATAGTTTCTTCCCAGAGATTTAGTCCTGAAGTGGGAGGCCAAAAAAAAAGATGATGGGAAACATGGAAAATTTGACCATCTCTGGTTTGGTCCTTTCAAAATTGCAACAATTGAAGGGAGAAATTCATTCTCTCTCGAAAATTTAAATGGATAAATTCTAGAGGCCCCTATCAATGGGCGATTTTTAAAACATTTTATGCATTTTATTTTTTACTTTTTAGTTTCCATTATACATATCGGTTTGGATTGGATTTACATTGGCATTTTCATTTCTTTTTCTTTTTTGGGTTAAGAACTTATTTGAGTATTTTTGAGTGCTAAAATTTATGTAAATATTTTCCAAGAAAATAATGGTGTTGATTTTGTTTCAAGGAAAATGTTTTAAGAAAAAGGAAAAATTTCTTACAAAAAATACTCATCTTTTACTTTTCATGAATAAAAATTACTCTGTAGTTAATAACAAAATACTCCTCTTGACAAAAAGAAGTTGAAAATTTGAGAGAACAGGGTCATGAAAACACTATAATAGTTTTGAAATACAAAATTTTAGAAATTGTATGTTGAAAACTATACATTTTTTACAATAACTTCCTATCTTTCTGCATTTTGATCCTTCATAGTTTTGTCAAATTTTGGTAGCCACAAAAAACAAAAACAAAAGTAAACATGGAATCCTACTGATGAATATTGATATTAATTACATATTCTTTTTTATTTACTTCCATTTCTTCCATAGAATCGCCTAACTGTTGAAATTCTGCATTTTCTTGACAGGCCAATGGCCAAACTTCTTCAACATTCTGATGATCTGTTGGAGGTGAACGATCTTCTAGAAAAGGAGATGACATTGTAGAAACTTTGGACCCAATGGATTCCACAGGAATGTTCGGTAGTTGTCTCCTTCGCAAAAGTCTCAACTACCGATGATGAGAGATTAAAATTACCGTGTTTTGACTCACAACTCTCATTATCGTTGCCAACTCCTCATGATGTCACATTTCTTGAGATTGAATCCGCTGTTGAATTTGAAAATTCAAATCCTGGAGCTCTTGAATAATTTCTGATTGCTGAAGGATCAAATCCTGTCATTGAGAGGGGGGGTGAATCAGTGACACAAATTTTTTATCAATTTTCTTTTATTTATGAAAAAAAAAATTTGACACAATATTTATCGTGGAACCCAAATGGGAAAAACCACAAACACTTTTCTATTAACTGCAAAATTTGTTTTACATGTTACATAGAAGGAATATATTCTTTCTTTTCGATCAACACCAATTGATCAAGATGCACCCATACCCTTATTCACCAGCACCAACTGGTAGGAGGCTACAACCCCCTGTTTAGTCAGCTACAATTGATAAGGAAGCACCAACCTTCCCTTGCACCACCCAACCACCCTTGATTTTCTGAATCTGGACAAACTTATGTTTCAAGTCTTTTATTGCATCTCTCTCTACTTCTCTGATTTAATATATTCTCTGATTCGGACTACAGAGACACACATCTTCCCAACATTCTTCCTCGTTTATATATTCTTCAAAAACAGTGTGAGAGTGATACACTGTGTGCCTTGGCTTTGAACCATCACACCTCTTTGTTTAAATTAACCATAATCACTGATTATTATTTTTACTATGAAGGATTTTTGTAAATTATTCACATATGGATCAATTCCATTCATTAAACTCGATCCCAAATCTCTGTTATTTTCACAAAAGCCAAATTTTGCAGAGGCACTTCCTTCAAACCATTAAATGTGACCGAGTGTTATCGAACCACGGGCTTACCAATTACAGTGACATATTATATTATCATTTAAATCTCTTATATCATATGACCAACGGTGGTGACTAGACGCTAGGACAAACGCGCATTTGAGTGCTTATCAGAATCAATGGCCACAATTCAATCTCTTGATGAGATGGACGATTGTCGGAACTTCGCCCTTCGGAACTTTGGTATTTCAACTTTTCAAACCTTCGAATCAGATCAGACAGTTTATTTTACAGAACCAGATCAACAGTCATATTTTATCCTTACACTCATCCTTCCACTGCTTAATCCAATGGCTAGGACTTAATCAAATGTTGGGATGGATGGCCACAGTTTACTCCGAGACTTCGGCTATTTCAACTTACACTATCCTTCCACTCTACTATGATCAATGGTTGAGAATACACCCGAAGTGATCTTTTAGATCGGATGACTCATATCCTTGTTGACGTGGTCTCCCATATGCCCTTTGCTAACGTGGTCTGCCACGTGTTCTTG
>JASDQU010438273.1:108891-120696 GCA_032191745.1 Picea mariana
AGACTTGGATGAGGCAAAACACATAATACAGGTCACACAAGAACATGTTCAAAAGCTGGGAGAAGAAAACAAACATTTACAAGATAAAATTATTTCTATTACTAACCAGGTAGTAGAACTTGAAAATTTCAGGACACAAGCATTGGAGATATATTTGAGAATAGAGGAAGAACAAAAGAAAGTGTTCTTGAATCTGGAAGTAATCCATAATTATTTTCAAGAAACAAATAAGTCTTTGGAGAATGTGTTCCAGAAGGAAAGGGAGGCGAAAGCGGCTAGAACAACTTTTCAGAAGGCAATGGCTTTCTCATCAAAGGAAGAAGTTGGAAAGATTTAGAAATTATCTATTTCTGAACAGGTTAAAGGGGACATAATATTAAAAGTGTGGGAAGCAAACCTGGCCGAATATAAACAAATGACAAGAGAAGTTAATGATGATTGCCAGGGAATTTTCGATCTCATAGAGAGAGTTTCATTGAATATCGGAACAGATGACTGTTCCAGATTATTAGGTGAAATTAATATTGCCAAGCACCAGCTAAGGTTTAAAGAAGAGCTGGAGGAAATGAAAACAAAGATTTCAAAAATTAAATTGATCAATGTTATAGAGATCAAGAAATGGATGGTGACATCAAATCTAAAATTGAAAACTATTAAATTCACAGAAAAGATGATAGAAAATCGTTTGCCCGAATTGCAGAAAAGATTTTTCTTATTTGAAGCAAATGAGATACCGGATGCTCCCAGGACTTTTGTGAATCTTTTGGGGAAATGTGTTCAGTGTATTGAAGCGGAGAAAGAAAGTTCGTCAACACAAGCTTAAAATCTTTTTTAAATGTTTTTATTATTAGAAATTAGAAAGAAATTGTAAACGGTTGACATTATTTTTATGCAACCGTAATATTAGGAAGTTGGTTAGTCACCAGCGAGAAAATTTTGATGAAAATGTATAAATGTAGTTTCTAAAGACTGAGAAAAGGCTTCGGAATTTTTGGAGAGAGCCATTTTGTAATAACAGTTTTCAAATACATCAGAATATAGATCACAAATGAGATTCAAAATCCTGCAAATTTGTAGCTATGTGTTCTTCATCTCTGTTTATTATACTTTGTTGAATTTTTCTTTCAATGTTTTTCTAATGAATAATCAATTTGAAGTTATCTACATCATTGATTTATATTTCAGATTGGTTTGGATGTCAAATTATTTACAGTTTTTCCTCTGAAATTGCTATTAGTAGTTTCAAGCCCTGTAAATCTTTTGTACATTAATACTTAACTTTCGTTAAAAACCTCATTTTCTTTCATCATTGTCCATTGAAATATGAGATTCTTTCTTGATTAAAGCCTCATATTTTTCTGTAGTGTTTATTCGTTATTTTACGATTCTCAAAATTGTTACAAATCCAGGAAACAACCTCGAATGTATTTACATTACTATTTTGAATTTCAAAATTGTTTTTCTTGTTCTCATTTCTGGAAAATTTGAAGTAACATTTGATTAAAATCCTTTTACAAATAAATAAAGTTTTATCCTCCATGACTGTTCCAAGTAGCAGACAACCCAACATTGAACCAGGCCTTCAAGATCAAACCAGTATTGCCTTGAATTTATTTAATACCATTTTACAAACAACAAATAACCGGGTTGAGTTAGAACGTTCATGGGCTGCTATTGAGAGAGACATTAGCATCCAAGAACAACAGGAAGCAAGATAGAGACAATTGAGAAAATGATTCTGCTTTAATCTTCCTTTGAATTCTTATTCTCAAATTAGTCCTTTAATATTTACGGATGCCTTGGCGGTATACTATATAGCCTTAAAGTATAAACTCAGGAACAACATGTCACTTGCCTCATCAAAGGTTTCAACTGGGGAAGCCATGAAGGGTTCTCTGTGGATGGTGAAGGATCCTCCTTCGGGGTGAGGGATGACTGCTTTAGACTCTTTTCTTGAAAACTCCCGACCAAGTGTTTTATGAGGTCTTTGTGGAGAATGATACCCCAACTGCTCATAGCGTCCACAACCATCACATCTAGAAAGAAAGGGGTGTTGGGGCAAGAGTCAAAGGAAACTTCTAGCTCCTTAATGACTCCTCTTGCAAAACCACCTCCGACATTTGATTGTGAGAGGGTTAAACCCAACTGTTGCATGGTCTCCTCTGTGATGATGTTGATTGAAGCATTTGAATGCAAGACACAGTTATGGAGGAGGGTGTTGTTGACTTGGAGAGTGATGTAGAAGGGTGTGACATCACCAGACTGAAGTTGTCTACTTGGTGGATAATGATAGGGGATTCTTCGGGAAGGCAACACTCAAAGGTCTGAGTTAGTGGTATTTTGATTTCCTCCTCCTTATCCAGGCAAGGTTAAGGTTCTGTAGGATTTTCCTGAAAAGAGATATCTTGCACATTGGTATGGGAAAAACTCCATTTCCTTTTAGGAATGGTGAGTTCAACTTCAAAAACCTCCAAGGGTTTAGGTTCAACGATCAAAGCCTCACAAATGTTCCAAAGGTCATTATCGCGTGAGAGGTTGACCTGAAAGATGTATTCTTAGAATTCAATGTTCCTCTATATTTGATAGGCTAAATCTTGTTGACAGAGTCAATGTTTACAAAATAGCACTGAAAGATAATATCACTTCACCAATAAATACCAGAACAATATGGCATTCAATGCAATAAATTAATACTTTACCTAATTAATGCCTTTAACTACCATTCAATTGCTCATAAAGTGAAACGTTGCTACATTAAGATGTAATAAGGATGACGTCAACAACTTAGGGTTAGTAGGGTTAGCTACAACTAGGGTTAGTGTAGTTAGGGTTTAAAATTCAAAGAGTTTGAGAGTTGTTTGACCGATTTCACTTCAACGTTGGAGGACTTCTAGATCAGTGCCTTAGGGTTTAATGGAGTTAAGAGTGAAGGACGCATGGGTTGAAGGAGGATGGCTAAGGACTCGAGGGAAGAGCTCTGAAGTGATGCTATGGCAAGGCCTCGTGCTCTCTCCTCCTTCCTTAGATGGAAAAAACGGCTAGCATGAAAGATAAAGTCAAGACAAGAGAGTCAAATGGGGGAGAGTGTTGCTACATTAAGGCTCTATCATCAAACCCTAGAAGAAAACAACACTAAGTGTAGATAACCTAGGCTTGAGACGTCTTCTCCTTCTTGAACTCAAACAGGTACAACTAGCAAAGGGAGAAAAGGAGAAAGGAGTGTAGCTATGGCTAGGCTCTCTTTTTCCTCTTCAATGGATGAAAATCTCTCTATCAGGGGACATGAGATAAGGACCTACTTGTGTTCTTGTTGCCTAGGGTTTTTGTTCAACAATAATCATAAATACATGCAATAAATTAAACTACAACCATTCATTCAAGAAGTTTTGCAGAAAAATACATACAATTCACTAAGAAATAAATGTGCAAACCCTAGTTGTAACACCTTCCTTCAAGAGAGAAACCAAAATATCCCAAAATAACCTTCCTTCAACAAGTGCGCATCACCCAATTATCCAATAACCCAAGATAGGGTGCTAATTTCAGACCTCACTAATGAGTGAGTCAGTTGTGATGATAAAATGAGAGTGAAAATCCCTCATTTATACAAAACCTTGACCTAATTTTACATTTTAGGTCAGGTAAAAGGCCGACAAGGCCAAATTATCAAAATCATACTATTTTACATTAAATTGTCAAATTAAAACTCTAATTGAGCTATAACGATATAAGAATCCCCTCTAAGGAAGGCGTTAGCCCCTTCTAGGGAAAATGGGGCATCCTGGAGAAAAACATTAGCCCTTCTTGGGCTTCTCCAGCCTGCCACACGTGACAATACTGCCCAGTCTACCTCCCAAAACATCCATACTATTGGATGACATCATGGCTATGATGGGTGATGTCTTAGGCCTTCCAAGGCCAACGTTTCACTGAAAAAGGGAAAATCCCCCTAGGTTAAGCTCTGTCGGGGTGCCTCTGGTGGAACGTCTTCTTCTTCTCTGGTGCAAGACATTGATCCATCTATGTCTCATCTTTTCTCCATGGTGGGGTCCTATCATCTATCTAATGGGCTCTTCAACCCCAATGGAGGCCTGAACTGATCATCTCCCCATGTGTACCGGTCAAAATGGTACCTGTCAGTCGGGTATGGTCCTGCACATCAAAGGCTACGCCCTCCATGGGCTCATCAGTCACAGGGATCATAGAAATGTCAATCATATTTCATCATTAATATTATCAAGCACATGCATAAAATCCCTAATACATCAATCAATAGATCAAAGACGTTACACAAGCCTGCAATACAAGTCTGGGGAAAAGGACAAGGCTTCCTATTGGGCTAGTGTCCACAGAAAAAGGAAAGTTCCCAGAGAGACCTCATCCAAGCCATGTAAGTGGATGATGTGGTCAAGGGATGTCCAAGCATGTGGGTGCATTAAGGGCCAAGGATGCAACGTGTTACCTGTGGGCGCCTTTGTAGAAGACGAGATGTCCCTGTCATGGATGCATTTTTTCCAAGCTCATTCTTGCCTTTATTCTTTGCATCATTTTTATTCTTTATTTGCCTTTTTTTTTGTTCAAGAGCTAATCAGGGGACACTGCCTTGGGGTGGTGACCGGAGCTGACAATGTTACCCACAAGTACTTTTGCAGAAATGAGAAGGTTGGCTCTTGATGAGACCCCCTTTCCCTTGTCCATGCAACCAAGAGTCACTGCCCTGGAGTGGTAACCAGCTGTTGGCAATGTCATACTGCTAGATATCCATGAACCTAATAGGATGGCTCGTGATGAGACCCCCTATCCTCTGATTAGGTCTTGTTTTATTATTTTTTTCGGGTCCTTCTTGTTTCTTGTTGAGAAGATTTTTATTTCTTTCTCAGGGATCCCTGGGCGAAGAATCTCGAGGTTTATTATTAGGCTTTTATCTTTTACCAGCTTGCTTTTACCTTCTGGGCCTTTAGCCCCTTCTTCCCACGAGGTAAGGTGCAGTCCTAAAAATAGGTCAAACCAATGCCCGAACAAGGGGAATGGGATAGATGAGTGGGAAACAAGCTGTAAAAGTGGTAGTATGATGGGAGTAGACGATGGATTTTCAGAAATTCCCCCAGTGGAAAACCAAAAACCTACAGACACAGGCTTTCTAGGGCACCTTGTCAATCCCCCCAAACATGGTCAAATGGGCAAATGTAAGATCCAAGCAGTTGTTAGAGATAAAGGAATCAGATGCATATATTCAAAGGTTTCAATGATCAAAAGTGACACATACCATGATACCTAGACCAATTACCTCATGGAGCAAGAACCTCTTCTGATACAGGACCAAGCTGATGGTGATGGATGCTGCTACTGCTGACAAGACAAAGACAATGTAAGAAGAAAAGGTGGGGCCTCTAGGGCCATGCTCAGGTCAATCCTACTCTTGGTACTCCATGTCTAGGACCTGTGTGCCTCAAGACATGATCTCCTAGTTATCCCTAAAAAGTGGGAATAACTGGCACAAAGCCTCCCTCGAGCACCTTAATCTTTGATATAAATAATGATTCTAGGAAGCCACATAAGAACCACAGATGTTCAAGAGAGAGCACAACTTCTCCAAAGATAGCACACAAGATAAATATACCGGAAAGAATGAACAAAAGAAAATTTCCCAACAACAACTACTCCTCCTCCACCTCTTCCAAACTTGCGCACCGTTTCTAGTTTTCTAGGTGAGAGTGAGTGAACAAATGAGCCAAGATTTCCTCTATTTGTACTAATTTGTCTAGTTACATTTCTGGCTGGGCCAACTTGACTTTTTGGCAATTATATTTTTTGTTTATCTTTTTCCTGTGGAGCCGACTAGTCTTTCTGGAGGATAATATCTTAATATTATATATTTTTCTGAGCCGACTTGTCTTCTATGGTTTTCACACATCTGTTTAGGGTTTCTCTTTCTTCCAAAAGATTCTATTCTAGTCAAAGATTACATATGGAGGTTAATACCTCCTGCATATACCATAATATCAACACTCCCTCTTATCTAGGGAGGTATCAATGGTCTCAAACACATCCATCCATCTTCACATGGCATGGGAAAGACTCACATAGTCTTGCAGACCATTCTACAGGTAGCATTATCATTTCATACATGCCTACACCCAAGTGGACCTGTCAATCTCGTCTAGGGGCCACAACCTTCTAGAGAACACTAGAGCTACACCTAGTAGTGTGTGTCACCATCATCATCATGGGTTGTACTCACATGACGTGCTCACCCATGGCTACACCCATGTCATGAGTATCATCATCACTATCAACATCATCTGGTAGCAATCTGGCATCAAAACATATCATCACAATATCCATGAGCCTCATTTAGATATATTGATGATCCATCTCCACCACCATGTGTCTAGAACCTCAGGTCATTCTTGTCCCATGACAAGACTCATCACCTCATCGTAGCCACATTCACCTCATAGTTGATCCTCTCATAGGATCACTTCATGAATACATTTAGCTCGATGTTATTGGACACGTGTGTCTAGCACCTTGGGTCGTTCTTGTCCCATGATAAGAATTAAGACCACATCAAAGCTACAAACACCTCATTGTGATCCTCTCATAGGATCACTCCATTAATGCATTCAACTCGATGCTATCAGACATGTGGAATTGCACCTCAAGCACCTCGAGTCTTCAGATCATTGAAGACCACATTGGGGTGCATCTACTTCGAATGTAGACGTTCCCTATATCCCCTGGTCTGCAACCGAGTTCCTGTGGAGATAAAGTCATCTTGATACTTATCGGGGCTACTCACCTACTCGTGAGAGTTTCAAGGCCTGATGCAATTCACACATAGGATATACAGCATCAACTCGAATCTTCAGTCCATCGAAGATTACATCTAGGCCTATTCCCACATGATCAAGTCCGTCTGATCAATATTGGATTATCGTCATGATGTTTCAATCATCAATACTCCCCTAGGGAAACATTTTCATTCCTTCCAAACTTGTCTTAGATAGAGGCTTAGTGAAAATGTCAACTATTTGCTCATCTGTGGATAAGTGACAGAGTCTCAATGCTCCTTCCCGCACCATGTCTCTGATGAAGTCCTGAAATATCCTTCATCTCAAATTATGAAGTCAACTCCCTCTATCTGAGATAATCCTCGGACCACACTTCCATTTGTTGCATGCCCCTTTACGTCCTACAAAGTGTCATGAAACCAAGATGGCTTCTTCCTGATCAATGACTTCCTTCGAAGTCCTTTCAAGTCTTGCTTTTCCGTGATAACCTTCCTGGAATATGTATGATAACCTGCCCAAAACAGAAACAACAAGAGCAAAAGTGTTTCCAATATAATAACATTTTGTATAAGAACATATCAATTTCATGGTAATTCATTATAGCATTACTAAGGTGTCATGCCTGAGAACAAGAACAGGAAATATCTCCTAGAGGAGATGTTAGTTCATATTGAAATTAAGTACAATAAGCATTTATATTAATAGTACATGATACTAAGTATTCATTTGTTCCTATCATTAATAAAATATAAAGAATTGCAATACTCACTTAAGCAACAATTATAAAAATATCAAACTTGATATGCAAACCTGGAGTCTGACTTTTGTTCTGATTGAGTTGCTTTTCTTTTGAGACAAGTATTCTTTCCAACCTGGAGAGTGTGTTGTTCCTCTAAATGTATTGGATCTGAGATCCTTCTGGATCTATTATTGCGATTTGGACAAAAGATCCCTTCTCTTGCAAACACCCTCAAGATAGTGATACATTTTAAACATATACAAGTACATACCTCTGGTAGCAATGAACCCAAAGTTTTTAAAGTGCTCTAACTTGCAATCTAGAGGTAGTTGTAGATGCGCTAGGGTAAGGAGCACTAGAAAAACCAAAAATTAGTACCAATACTTCACATAAACTTTCATTTCAATTGGCACTGCAACTAGTGCTACAACTACAACTGGCACTGCAACTGGCATTGCAATTGCTGCTGCAACTGGAACTACAACTGGCATTGCAACTAGTGCTGCAAATGGAACTACAACTGGTGCTGCAAATGGAACTGTAACTAGCACAACAATTGGTGCTGCAACTGCTATGAAGGAACTGACACGAAGGAACTGCAACTGCAACTGTAACTGTTGTTGCAATTAGCTTGACAAAGAGATGCAGATCTACCTTCCAGTGGTTAGACTGTTTCGAAGGTGGTGTGGGACCATAACCTGTTAGAATAATGTAGATGTGCTTGTTTCACCATAGAAAAGGATACACCATTGTCACCCATCCATAGGCACAAAGCCTCCCCCGAGCACCTTAACCTTTGATAGAAAGAATGATTTTGGGAAGCCACATCAGAACCACAGATGACCAAGAGAGTGTGCATCTTCTCCAAAGGTAGCACACAAGATAAAGATATTGAAAAGACTGAACAAGATAAAACTACCCAACAACAACTGTTGTTGCTCCTCCTCCAAACTTGTGCACTGTTTCTAGTTTTCTGGGTGAGAGTGAGTGAAAAAATGAGCCAAGACGTCCTCTATATACTAATATGTCTAGTGACTTTTCCGGTTGGCTCTGACCTGAATTTCTGGTAATTATATTTTCTGTTTATATTTTTTCTTGTGGAGTCGACTGGTCTTTTTGGAGGATAATACCTTAATATTATATATTTTTCTGAGCCGACTTGTCTTCTAGGGTTTTCACACATCTGTTTAGGTTTTTCTTATTTCTGAAATATTCTATTCTAGTCAAAGGTTACATATGGAGGTTAATACCTCCCACAACTACCATAATATCAACACCCAGTTAAGAGATTCCTAGCCAACTGAGTGAACTGGAAGCCCTGATAAACTAATGGTACAACATGAGGGACTGTGAGTAGTAAAGGGAGTGCATTCTTTGGGTTGTGCAGGTTGTGGGGAAGAGAGTTGGTGGATTGGAACTGTTGTTGGAGTAGAACTCGAGTTTTGGGCTATTGAAGGCTGAGAGTGTACAACTAGGAGGGTCATATCTCCTTGTGGAATCATAGCCTTGGATCGAGGGTGGCCTGTTGTTGAGAGAAAATGATTAACAATTTCCATGGCTAAAATATTCATCCTTCGTACACAACCAGTTGGTTAATTATTAACAGATAAGTGTTCTGTTATTTTTATCTTGTTTATTCTACTATGCAAATGATTTCTATGAATGGTGTGTATTTGCTATGTGTTTATTGGATACATTCATATTTTTAATATATGTTGGTAGATGCATTCAGAGTTATGGTATCAGAATTGGTTAATTCTACATGTGATTTGAAGTTGGTAAGCTACAGGAAAATTTTAAGCAAAAAATCTTAATAGTAACGTGCATTCCACACGTAATGTTACTCAATTGAGTTGGGGTACGTTACACAAAAAACAATCAGATGATGAACCTTCTCCTTGCTTGAATTACACAATGCACACTGTCTTGGGTTAATCCAACGTCTTTTGAGTATGTTTGTTAATTTCTTTCAACTCAACAAACATAAATAAAATGCCAATGATTTTTCTTTACCTAGAAATTAATTAATGATGATATAACTTTTGAAAATCATGCATTAAATTTACAGTTGAGTTATTTAACTAAAATGAACAATGGAAGCAAATAGAAACCAAGCACATAAAATATGAGAAAATAAATACTCTGGAAACCCAAGTATGGGGAAAACCAACAAAGGAGGGGATTTATTGGATTTGGAGGAATACATATTACAACAAAAAATACACTCGAAAATTTACTTAAAAAAGTTTTTCCCACTTCTTGAATGTATGGTCCAGCTGAATTGTGGTGTACAACCCAACTGTACAACCTGTCTTTCCCAACAAATATGACCTGTACAGCTTGCTAAAAATGCCCAGTATGTCCCTCAGAAATATGCATTGTTTCTCTGTTGATGTACGACCCAGGTATGTCCTATCCTATAGCTATTGAACGACCCCAAACTTGGTCTCTTATATGTTGTAGGTACGACCTGTTGTATGTCCTACATTGTTGTTGTTGTAAGAACCACTTTCTCAACCCATTTCGCCCTCTCTCTCAGCCAAAAAATCGCCCTCCTCTTCCTCAGGAAACACCCTTCTTTCTTCTTGCTCAAATGAGTGTTGTGTGTCCATCTCACCCTCATCCATCTTCTTATCCCTCTAATTCACTTTTTCAAGAATATTCTAGAGGTCTCTTGAAATTCACTTTTGTGAATTATTTTCAGAAATCTTAGTGGAAATTCAATAAAAGTCATTAAAGTGACTTTTATAATTTCCTAAGTTAAAACTTAGGATAAATTAAAATTGTTGATATGGGTAATTTAATTATGTCCATCAGCCATCATTGGACACATAGTATTAGTTGAGACACCTTCTGAGCTACCAAATAAACGCTCCCTCTTAGCAAGGAAGGTGTTTTGTACCACCCCCAACTTGTCCTTGAAAAAGACAAAGTTTTCTTTCATAAAGACCTTCGTGAGAATGTCTGTCATCTGCTCTCCTGTAGGCACATACTGTAGCTTCACTATCCCCTTCTACACACAGTCCCTGATGAATTGAAATATGATCTCTATGTTGGCAAATGTTTAATAGATAGCGTATGGTTGTCACTGATGGCAAGTACAACAGTGAAGATGGCAGGATCAGAAAGTGCATCGATGGACAAACAAGAACAACGTAGGATTAGGAGGAATTAGTGCAGAGTCGAAATTCTTCCAAGTAAGAAGGATGTGTAAACTTGGAGGAGAAGCGTCGCTGATCGTTGGATCCCATCCAAAATTCCCGATAGCATGAGGGCCGTCAGATCTGAATAAAAACAAGAAGAGCGCACGCTGAAGAGAAGGATAGATCTCAGGCGTTAGATATGAGCGAACTCGGAAACTTGTGAGTGGAAGAACCGAGGATTTGGTGTTAAAAGTCGCGAGGCGCGAGGTCGCGAAGCAACGAAGTGGCGAGAAGATTAGAACCGTCCATCTGTGAAGGACACGTGGCAGAGATCGAAGAGATCTCGTGAACTCGGGGGTTCCCAGGATAAAGGCCCAAGTATTGGGTGTTAAAGGTCGCGAGGTGCGAGGTCGTGAAGCAGCGAAGTGGTGAGAAGATCAGGACCGTCCATCTGTGAAGGATGCGTGGTAGAGATTGGAGAGATCTCGTGAACTCGGGGGTTCACAGGATAAAGGCCCAAGTATTGGGTGTTCAAATTCACAAGGCGCGAGGTCGCGAAGTAATGAAGTGGCGAGAAGATCAGGACCGTCCATCTATAAAGGACGCGTGGCAGAGATCGGAGAGATCTCGCGAAATCGGGGGTTCGCAGGATAAAGGCCCAAGTATTGGGTGTTCAAAGTCGCGAGGCACGAGGACGCGAGGCGGCGAAGTGGAGAGAGATTTATAGCCGTCCATCTGGGGGGACAGGTGGCGAGAGATCGAGAGATCTCGCAAACTCAGGAGTTCACAGGTTGAGAGTCCAAACATTGGGTACTCCAAGTTGCGAGGTTGCGAGGTAGCGAGAGAAGGACAGCCGTCGGATCCAGATCATAGGAGGACCATTGGATCTGCGCGGGGGATCACACGTGGTGAAAGATCGTCATCTCGCTGACTGGAAATTCAAAGGAATAGTGAGATACGAGATCGCGATTTAATCAAGGACTGTTGGATCAAGAGGATGCATGGCGAAAGATCAGAGCACCATAAAGCTCTATCTCGGAGTTTCTCCTATCATGACTTGGAGTGACGAAAAACTCCAGCAAAGAAATAGTGAGATGCGAGATCACGATAAGATCCTGACCATCGATAC
>JASDQU010438274.1:20819-32634 GCA_032191745.1 Picea mariana
GGGCCATGACCTACGTTTTTCATAATCTTGCTTGCATCATTCTTTCTTATTTGGATGACCTCACTGCTCGATCCAAAAAGAAAACCCAGCATTTAGATGACTTACACATCGTTTTCCAACGATGTTGCCAATATAATATCCACTCGAACCCCCTCAAGTGCATCTTTTTCGTAACTGTAGGACACCTCCTCAGGTTCATCATCTCCCAACACAACATCACTGTGGGACCCCTCAAGGTCCAAGCTATCACATAAATTCCACCACCTAGGAATTTATGCCAACTGTAGAGCTTGCAAGGCAAAGCCAAATTTTTACATCTCTTTTTCCCAGACTACGCCACTCGCACACATGGTTTTCTCTGCCTACTGTGACATGATATCCCATTTTGATGGGACAAGCATGCTCAAACATATTTTTATTATCTAAAATCCTCCATATCCAACACCCCTTTGATTAGTCCCCTAGACTATGATCGTGATTACATCCTACTTATCAACCTTTGTTGTTTCAGTAGAAAGAGTCCTTGTCTAACTAGGGGATCATGGGCATGAACATGTGATTTACTACATTAGTAAAAACCTTTCAAAGCCACCCCTAAAGTATAATCATGATGAGAAACTTACGTTAGCCATTGTCCTCGCAGTCCAAAAAAACTGACATTACATATTGCTTCGAACTACCAAGGTCGACGTAGATTCCAACCCCATGCATTACTTTCTTAGTCGACGACATATTAATGGAAAATTTTCCCTATGGATCGTTATCCTCCAAGAATATAATCTAGATTTCTCTACTCCCAAAATAAGGAAAGATATGGTCCTAGCCGAACTCATTACGGCATTTCCCTCAGATACCAAAGCTTCCCCCATAAATGAGGACTTCCCCAATGAACACCTCTTATTCATCCCCTCTGACGACCCTTGGTACGACGACCTCCTCTTCTACCTTCGTACACAGAATTTTGGGTCTCACCTCTCTCAATATGACCGTTGATGCATTCTCCATTAGGCTCCCTAATACCTCCTCATCGGGGACATTCTTTACCGACGTGGGGTCAATACCATCCTTCGACGATTTCTTACCATCAACGAAGTCGATAGAGTTTCGAATGATTGTCACAATGACACTTGCGGTGATCACCTATCAAGTATGTCCACCACCCAAAAAATCATTTGAGCAGGGTACTTCTAGCCCACTTTGTTTCATGACTGCATCCACGTTGTCAAGTGATGCGACAAATGCCATCTTTATACAAACAAAGCATGAGCTCCACCAGCTCTTCTATACCCATTTATCACAGTTGACCCCTTCTGTAAACGGGGCATAGACTTCATGAATTTCCATCCTCCATCTAGTAATGAACACAAGTACATTTTTTTGGCAGTGGATTATTTTACCAAATGGGCTAAAGCCATGCCCACATTTAACAACATGACTGACACAACAATGCATTTTTTCTTCAACCATGTCATTACCTGGTTCATAATCCAAAAACAATTAGTTTCAAGTCATAGTAAACATTTTGAGAATGAGATATTTGCAGAACTCTCCTCAAAATTAGGCTTCACCCATGAGTTTGTGTCGAGTGAAATATATTCTATCTATTTCAACATTAAATTGTCAACCCAGAGCTCGTAAGCTTCAAGGTGATAGCACTATATGTGCAGGTCTAGAGATCTAATCTAGCCTAGTCTAGCTTGATCTAATATAATGCTGAGAACACACTTAGATAATAAAGATATTGAGTAAACTTTGAGTTTTGACACAGTATGTGTGAAGATCAAAAGGAAACTAACTTCTTGTACATTCCTATCACTTCATTCTTCAATTAACCCCAGTACTAGAATGATGTCTGGAAAGTAGATTGGAATAAGGTATGGAAGATGATTTGAGAAAAGGAAAGAGTAATATATTMTAATATTCAACATTAAACATGCAATTTAACCATTTTGTTTTAATAAAGACTATAATTGGATTAAGATCTACTTGAAAAGTGACAAGGTGAAATTATTATGAAATTTGAAACCAACTACAAACCTTGTACAGAGAAATTTGAAATCAACTCCTATCCTATCACTCTAATGCTGGAAAATATTTTGTACAGAGTTAGTAATTCATGCAGACCTACAAAAAATCATAACTCAAGATCAACTCTTATCATATCATACTGATGCTAGAAATAGAACTAACAATTTGTGCAAAACTACAAGTAGTACTCAAAAATTACAACTCAATAAAGTAGACACTAGCTAAATAGATAATCTGTAAAATGATTTTCAGTTTATAAAACAGGGAAAGAAAGCTATGATGGTATAGTTAAATAGTTATAAACATATTCCCATTAATAATTGCAACCTGCATAACACGATGTTAGATGTCAGGATATAAACAAGAAAGTTTGAACAACGATTAGTGCTCTGTAATAAACATACAATCCAGGGAGAAATCTACAAGTTAGAAAAATATATGCACAGTAACACAATTTGAACAAGTAACCCGAAGTTAGCAAGTTATGAAATCCAAATGCGAAAATGTGAATACACATTGATCGATGAACAAGCTACCCAGACCACTAGTGGGCCCCCCAGGCGGTCGTGGCACTAATTAAATGTAAAACACAGTCATAAAATTAGCATAGAATTAGTATTAATCATCAAAATAGAGGTTTACAGATAAATACAAGATAATGACTGTATGTATATAAAATTGTGTCTCTGGTGGCATAGACAAGCAAGTATATATAGATTTTGTACATAGCTTGAGAGGTCGACCACTGGAAGGGTTGACACTCTCTAAAAACAGAAATTCATTAAGTTTTAGCAATAGAATGCATCTCCTCCAACAACTTCGTGCACTCAAAATAACAGATGATGCAATTGCTCAAACCTAAATGTGATTAGTTCCATAGCTGGAGGGTGTGAGCAGGCACAAAACCCATGTCTCTGATTCACCCAGAGAAGCCTGCCAATATGCCAACCGCCAACTACACTGCGCTCTAAGTACCAGATCGAGGATCAAATGGAGGACCGGATGGAGGAATGGATAAAGGACTGGATGGAAGGTTGTATCACGTTTTTGGCATGTTGCAAGCAAACGAGAAATGTTAAGAAATCGTAATCACTCAATTGAAGATAAATTGGCATAAAATCATCACAAAACAACAATTACACATACCTCACGTTGTCTCATGGAAAATTGATGCAAAAAACCTAATAATACCTTTAAAAATAGATAAATAAAAGAATAGAGTGTATAACTTCCATATGCAAAAGAGATTTGGGCATTGGAAAAACAGGAAAAACACCAAATCAACATTTCTCCCATGCCTAAGAGTTTGCAAGTCCCTCTGCAGCAAAAATGGGTCGCCAGACATAGCTATACTCATGAAGGAGGGGTAGATTATCTTTGGAGGCCTCTCCCTCAGTTCCTGGGACTTTGTCTTAGGAATTTTGCGATGTTTCAAATGCATCCCAAGACTGCAATTGGTGGTAGTCATATAATCAACCAATTTCTAAAGATAGTTTAATTTGTCTTCCAAGACAACATTATCATGGTGCAAATGACGATCCACGGTTTCTCATTCTGCCATATGTTGGAGCAGATGAGCATTAAGTTTTAGCAATAGAATGCATCTCCTCCAACAACTTCGTGCACTCAAAATAACAGATGATGCAATTGCTCAAACCTAAATGTGATTAGTTCCATAGCTGGAGGGTKTGAGCAGGCACAAAACCCATGTCTCTGATTCACCCAGAGAAGCCTGCCAATATGCCAACYGCCAACTACACTGCGCTCTAAGTACCAGATCGAGGATCAAATGGAGGACCGGATGGAGGAATGGATAAAGGACTGGATGGAAGGTTGTATCACGTTTTTGGCATGTTGCAAGCAAACGAGAAATGTTAAGAAATCGTAATCACTCAATTGAAGATAAATTGGCATAAAATCATCACAAAACAACAATTACACATACCTCACGTTGTCTCATGGAAAATTGATGCAAAAAACCTAATAATACCTTTAAAAATAGATAAATAAAAGAATAGAGTGTATAACTTCCATATGCAAAAGAGATTTGGGCATTGGAAAAACAGGAAAAACACCAAATCAACATTTCTCCCATGCCTAAGAGTTTGCAAGTCCCTCTGCAGCAAAAATGGGTCGCCAGACATAGCTATACTCATGAAGGAGGGGTAGATTATCTTTGGAGGCCTCTCCCTCAGTTCCTGGGACTTTGTCTTAGGAATTTTGCGATGTTTCAAATGCATCCCAAGACTGCAATTGGTGGTAGTCATATAATCAACCAATTGCTAAAGAGAGTTTAATTTGTCTTCCAGGACAACATTATCATGGTGCAAATGACGATCCACGGTTTCTCATTCTGCCATATGTTGGAGCAGATGAGCATTCTCTTTTTGCGATTTCTCAATAGTTGGGGATTGATCAGATGGCTCAAGATAGGAAGGATTAGGCTCCTGGGTATATGTAGAAGGTATGTCAAGTTTAGAAGAAGGTGTAGGAATCTGAGAAGAGGGGGTAACAATGTCTTTTTGAGGAAGACTCGGTGTGATAAGTTCAAATTTGATCTTTTTATTAGGATTAGACTCCTTTGTAGTTTGATAAATTTAATTTTATCATAAAATGAATTTTAGAAATACACCACTTAATTCATTATTTCAACAGACGTAATCAAACGCGTGTGATCATACCTGAACGAGATTGTTAAAATCGCAGTTACAGTGTATACAATACCTGATCCAATCCTCCATTCGGTCCTCCATATGACATGTCATCCAGTCCTCTGTATGGTACTTCATCCAGTCCTCATGTATAGGTGAAAACTATCCAATAGTAAGCGGACATTCACCCATATCACTTGGATTGGAAGACTTCTGGCAGGCATGGTGAACAAGAGCATAGATAGGATTATAACGTCATTTTTAGTTTCCGTTGTTATCGATCTATAATTGTTACATGGAACATTTGAGTGTAAGAAGTATTCCCTTGCATTAGATATAAAAATGCACAGCAAGATTATTAATTATACACACATAAAATTATGTCAGCAGTATAAAGCTTATCATGCCAATACAAATGGTTGTTGATATAATAGCCTGAGATATTGTAAAAATACAATATGACATAATTTGACAGATATCCTACTTCCTCTTCTCATGGGCTTGTAAAACAATCGGGAAGTGTTTAGCATTTTTTATCTCAAGAAACCCCTCCCACATTCTTAAGTATTGTGACACTTCACAATCAAAGATATAAGAAACCGATCAATCCTCGCAATAGCCTAATATTTACAGTTTCCAAGTCTAGAGATAAATTTCACACATTATCCTGACAAGACGGTTAAAATATGGCCCCACCTGTAGGACAGAACATCCTACATATAGTTAAGAAGAGGTAGGTGAGAGAGTCTTAAGATTGTATTAAAGTTAGTTCCCAATGGCAGATTGATAGAGTTCATTTACGTTTTCTTAAACATGCATACTTATTTTTATCCTTGCCTACAAGTAGTGTCATACATTAGGATAAGTTTTAATATTAGGAATTGTATTTATTGTTTGTCAAATCATCACCCTGTCTAGGTAGAATGCCCCACTGCCCACAATCTTGTTCAGTACTCCGACGGGTTTACCTAGTCATACCATAGGCTGGTACCTGCTACCAGTAGACCTGTTCAGTATCCCAACGGGTTAGCCTCTTGCACCCTTTTATAGCAGAGACTGGTCCACCATCTTTAAGATTTGTGTATGAATATTGATTTTTGCAAGGAGATGGGGAGCCAGCTCTGAAAATATTTTTTGTTTTGGACTGGGATGGTATTTGAGTTAGAGGATGATTCTTCTTTATGCATTCCTTATAGATTGTCGTGATGTAAGGGATACTTGAGTGGGCATATCCAATCTAAAGATATGGTATAGTCAATCATTTTTAATGTGTAGTGGATGGTACCATTGGAAAATAACATAAAGGTATCTACAGTCCCTACTAACTTTCTTCTATTTGAAGTTATATTCATGTTTCCATGGTCAACCACTAGTCAGACCTTCTTGCTACTCTTTCATAAAGATACTTTACTCACCTACTCAKATCTCTTGGATGGATTGTACTAGTAGCCTATAGGTTTGATGAGATCAATGATATCAAGTCACAAGAACCTGTATCTCATAGTTCTTTTATTAAAAAGAAAATGTAAAATTAGGCTGCATTAGAATTTAAGATAAACTAATAACATGCAACTTTTATTTATTATCCTACTCTACCTAAAAAGAAAGGAAATTTTTTATTCAAGTGTAATAACTTTTCCAATGTAACCATGTGTGAAGCAAGATAATAAACATACCCATATCCACATATGAAAAATTTGTTGCATTGATTACCTGGATATGAAGAACCAACCAACCTACTTTTTTTGGCATCAAAAGGTGTTGAAGAAGAGAATAGAACTGTGGCTTGTTGACCTCTTGAAACCAAATTTCAATGTAATATTGATGTTTATCAGCATTAATTTCTATTCCCTCCATCATTATGCCATGCAGATCTTCTTCTTATGGATGATTGGTTTCTGTAGTATATAAAGGACTTGCTAAGAACTCCTCAATTTTAGGTCTTAATGGTCGCTCTCCATCTAATTTAGTCTCCGATTTTTCAGATTCCTTTGCATTTTGGCAAGGAACATCATTTTGTATCTCATGGGACTTTGGTTCTTTTATCATTTATGAAGAGGTAGATAAGTCCATGACTATTGGCAAGATGTGTTATTCCTGAAAAGAAGAAATCCCAGTTGCTACTAGGATTTGAGAGAGTTCTCCCAAACTAATGGTCACCTTCGAATCCATTATGTTGGTTGATGGGTCATGTCTCACACATGGATTAGTGTCTAGGGTTCTTAAAACACCCAATTTTTTTATTATTATATATTTTTTAAGATTTTAATCACGACTACCTAAAAAATTAAATACATCTTTAAAGCATATTTGCACAAATCAAACACACCACGCTTGCATAAAATAAATCACACTTGCAGGAAAGAAGTCAAAGCATAAAATAAAACACGATTGCAGGAACGAAATCAAACTCACACATGTATGAAATTAAACATACTAGAAGGAAAAATAAACACACTTTGCGAAAGGGAAGAACACTTGCATGAAAGAAATAAAACTTGCATAAAAGAAATAAAAGAAAGCACTCTTGCAATAAAATAATCGCACTTGTAAGAAAAATAAATTGTGGGAAAGTAAACACACTGTGCAGGATAGATAAAACACACTTTTACAGAAAAATAAACACGCTTGTAGGAAAGTAAATTTCAAGAAAGTAAACACACTTAAAAAAAAAAATTGCAGAAAAAGTAAACACTCTTGTAGAAAGGGAACAACAAGGCTTTAGAGCAACCCATTAAAATGGATGCACAGGTTCTTACCTCTCGTCTTGAAGTTTCTCCTCCCCCTTGTTGTGTAATTAAAATCATCCTACCTACCTAAGTTCTAATCCATTTAGCACCTCCTCGACAATGGCTATATATTTCGACATCAAATTGTCAACCCAAGGCTCGTAAGCTTCAAGGTGCTAGCACTGTATGTGCAGGTCTAGAGATCTAATCTAGAATAATCTAGCTTGATCTAATCTAATGTCGGAAACACACTCATATAATAAATAGATTGAGTAAACTTTGAGTTGTAACACAGTATGTGTGAAGATCAAAAGGAAACTAATTGCTTGTACATTCCTATCACTTCATTCTTCAATTAAACCCTAGTACCAGAATGAGGTCTGGAAAGTATATTGGAATAAGGTCTAGAAGATGAATTGAGCAAATGAAAGAGTAATCTATTATAATATTCAACATTAAACGTGCAATTTAACCATTCCATTTTAAGAAAGACTATAATTGGATTAATATCTACTTGAAAAGTGACAAGGTGAAATTATTATGAAATTTGAAACCAAATACAAAACTTGTACAGAGAAATTTGAAATCAACTCCTATCCTATCACTCTAATGCTGGAAAATATTATGTACAGAGTTAGTAATTCATGCAGACCTACAAAAAATCATAACTCAAGATCAACTTTTATCATATCATACTGATGTTAGAAATAGAACTAACAATTTGTGAAAACCTACAGGTAGTACTCAAAAATTACAACTTAATAAAGTAGACACTATCTAAATAGCTAATATGTAAAATGATTTTCAGTTTATAAAACAGGGAAATAAAGCTATGATGGTATAGTTAAACAGCTATAAACATATTCCCATTAATAATTGCAACATGCATAACAAGATGTTAGATGTCAGGATATAAACAAATAATTTTGAACAACGATGAGTGCTTTGTAATACACATACAATCCAGGTAGAAATCTGCAAGTTAGAAAAAGATATCCACAGTAACACAATTTGAACAAGTAACTTGAAGTTATCAAGTTATGAAATCCAAATGCGAAAATGTAAATATACACTGATATGAAAAAGCTACCCAAACTACTGGTGGGGCCCCCAGGCAGTCGTGGCACTACTCAAATGTAAAACGAAGTCACAAAATTAGCACAAAATTAGTATTAATCGTCAAAAAGAGTTTTACAGGGAAAATCCAAGATAATGACTGTATGTATATAAAATTGTGTCTCTGGTGTCATAGACCAGAAAGTATATATATAATTTTTACACAGCTTGAGAGGTCAACCACTAAAAGGGTCGACTCTCTCTAAAAACAAAAATTCATTAAGTTTTAGCAACATAACGCATCTCCTCCAACAACTTTGTGCGCTCAAAATAGTGGTCGATGCAACTGTTCAAATATGAATGCAATGAGTTCCATAGTTGGAGGGCATGAGCGGGCACAAAACCCATGTCTTTGATTCACCCAGATAATCCCACCAATATGCCAACGGCCAAGTTCACTGTGCTCTGAGTACCAGATTGAGGGTCGGATGGAGGACCAGACGGAGGATTGGACGAAGGACTAGATGGAAGGTTGGATGGAAGGCCAGATCATGTTTTTGGCATGTTGCAAGAAAACGAGAAATGTTAAGAAATAGTAATCACTCAATTGAATATAAATTAGCATAAAATCATCACAAAACAACGATTACACATACATCATGTTGTCCCATGGAAAATTGATGCACAAAACCTGATAATACCTTTGAAAAGAGATAAATAAAATCATAGAGCGTATAACTTCCATATTCCTAAATCTMTTTTTCTACCCATCCATATCAATAGTTCTCCTCCCCATACTACCCTCAATCCAACGAGCAAGTCGAGGTTGTCAATAAAGTCCTCAAAACCATGCTACAGCATACCATCAACAAACATAAGACCAACTGGCATCATATATTGTTTTCCGCTTTATGGGMTTATCGCAWGGTAGTCAAAACTACCATCAKTTTTACACTGTTCCACCTTGTTCATGGGATCGAAGCCACCCTCCCTATTGAGTGAAAAATCCCYGCATTACACACTTCCATAGAGCTCTTACCTGACACTGCTCCAATAGAGAAACGCCTTCTGACCTTAGAGTCACTTGATGAAGATCATTGATCTTCATTACAACACAATGAGGCCGCTAAAAAATGGTCCAAAGCCACCTTCTCTCATTCAACGAAGGTGATCTCGTGTTAGCCTATGATATGGCCCACGATACTCTGGGCCATGGGAAATTTGAGTCATTATGGCAAAACCGCTTCATCATCCAACATTGCCTCACTAAAGGCGCCTACATCTTGGCCTCTCCAAAAGGCTACCCTCTCAAATAACCTGTCAACGGGTTATAATTAAAGAAGTTTTATGCCTAACCATAGCCCCCCTACCTTAGGTTTCTCTTTGTACACATTTGTAGATTTTTTAGTCTTCTTTACCTCCACCACTCCTCATGTCTGATCTATCAGTCATGTTATTGACATATGTGTTAGAAAAAACATCTGTAGTGAAAAAAGTAGCTCAAAGGAACTATGAAATCTAGATCTGGAAAGTGGCACTACCAAAATTGAGCTCACAGCAAGTTGACCAAGTCCATTGTTTGCACAGGAAACATCCAAACGTAGCATTCAAAGCAGTCCTTTTTGGGCTTGAAATACAAGCAAGCAGACAAGTTCAATTTTTCAATGACATAGATCCCATGTATAGTTCATATTAGCAGCTCCCGTGCAATCGGAGTCTCAAAATCGCGCGAGGATTAACGACCAGACAGAAGCTCTGAAAGCCCGAAGTGACAAGAGGCTTCCACGTCAACCGAGAGAAAGTCACTTCGGGAGATATTCATGCCCGCATTCAAAATATCCCAAAGCCCAACGTGACGAAATAATGAGAGGCTACCACATCAATCGAGAGAAAGTTACTTCGAGAGTTTCCCATGCTCTACATCCTGAAGTCCTAAAAAGCCAAAATATCGAAGTGACATCACACTTCCACGTCGCTTCAAGCCCTACCACTCCACGGGTGTTTTTCAACTCAACACATGGCACTTATTCACCAAGGACGCATGGCATTTATTTCAAGCTACCACATCACTCTGGGCCCGTACCACTCCAGAAGTTTTTCATGCTTCACAATCCAGAACTCATGAAGCCCAAAGTGCCGAAGACACGTGGTGCTCATCCATCAGTAGTTGTGACAACACAATTTTAATATCCCTTGGTAGTGCCCCAGTTATACTATGAATTGTAATCATGTTTATGAATTGTAATCATGTTTTGTAGGTTGGTGAGCCGAGTATTGATAAGTTGGTGGGCTTATGTGTTTATTAGGCCGGAGAGCCTATGTGTTAAAGGCCAGGAGCATGTTTTTGTATATGTAATTATGCAGAACATTAATAAAGATTAAACATCATTGTGTACAGACCGACCACGAAGAAAGAGTGAAGGGGGACTAAGCTTCCACAAGGTGGGTAAGGGAAAGGGGGATGAAAGGTTGGAAAGAGGGTCTAATCTTAGGGGATTTAGTCCTTGGGAATAATAATTTATTATTATTTCAAAGTGGTGTGAAAGGTATAATTTTATCCTAATTTCATGGAAAAGGGAACGCATACTTGATGGAGTGCATGCAGCTTCATGGGAGACATGTGTCGGCCCAGGAACATGCAATTTAACCCAAGAATTGAGCCATGATGAGGGTTTATCCTCCATACTTACGTCCATTTTCTGAACCGTGTTGCTTTGCATCTGATCTTTGCATACCTTGTGTAGCTCTGAAACCCGAAATCATAAGACCTTTGTGATAGATCAGTGTATTCCCATGAATTTCGTCTGGTCTTTGTGTTTGGCCTCCATAATTGACCTGTACATAATTTTATTGTCATGCATCCTGAAACCAGTAATCCGTGGGCCAATCTGTGTCTGTGGAACCCGACACCTGGGTAAGCACCTGAGCATGTTGTGTCTTAGCGTCTGGTCGTTGCCATTTTCGGGCCTATGCCCATTTTCTGTTGTGGTCGTCATCCTTGTGTCAACTGAGTGTTGATGTTATTGTGGTTTCCCTCACCCAGTTGGAATTGATTCGAAGAGTGTGTTGAAGAAGTAGGTTGTCAGGCCCATGGTAGAAGAGGCAGGTTGTCATGCCTATGAGAATCTCTCTCCAGGTGAGAGAGTCTATTGGGAAGTGGTATTCTCCAAGAGAGAGTCCAGCACCAACTATGGAGCTCTGAGAATTCCTGATCTGACCTGTTGCCGAGACCCAGAGAGGGAGGTGAAGCACCGATGGACTGTTCTTGTGAAGGTGTATACTCCCAAGTGGAACAAGCATGTGGGGACAGAGAGTCTGTGAGTAGTGGGAGTAAGAAGCCTCTTGGAGAGA
>JASDQU010438274.1:113350-138769 GCA_032191745.1 Picea mariana
ATCCTTGATTAAAACTTGGTGAGGTGAAAACTCTACAGTTTTACCTTCACCTAAATGAGTGATCTAATACATTGATTGAAGGTTGTAGGAAATACTTGGAACACATAATACATCATTGAAATGAACACTATCTACCTGGACTATTATATACCCTACAACATTAAGATATCTATAAACACCAAAAAATATTTGTTTGGTGTTAAATTAATTTAGAACAAAAAAAAATGGCTTTATCCTTAGCCATATGATAATATTCTCCAGAATTAGTAAGCCACTCATCAGAAGAAGAAGAAGAAGAAGAAGAAGTTGCATTGAAGGAGAAACCAAAATCAGAAAGTGCATGTCCATGAGAAGAAAAGTTAGAAGAAGAAGAATCAATATCGATGTTGTGCTTCTTCATCAGTTCTTCTAAAGCTTCCACATTTTAAAAAAAAATAGAATACACATGACCATTGCGCCCACAAAATTTTCAATGCATGTCAATATTCTTAATTTTGGTTTTTTCTCCTTTGTCACCATTGGGAGTATAAGCTAGTTGAGAGGGTTTGGGACCCTTTTTTTGCTTGTTGTTGTGGCAACAATGTGGCTTCTTGGGATTCTTAAATTTATCTTTTTGTTGGGACACTAAGGCTTTGTTGGATGTACCCACAGTGTTGATCACTCCAAGTTGCAAAAATTTATCTTTCTATTGAATCAAAGAATCAAAAAAAGACTGAAGAGATTGTTCTTTATAAGCACTCCCTAGAGCTTCTATAGTGACATAAAAAGGTAGATACAAAGACAAAATATGCACTACCAAGATTAGCAAGAATAACATATATGCATCGGTCATCCTTCAAATCTATTTTACGATCTTGACATAAAAGTATAAGTGTTTTGAAATTAGATAAATAATCTTCAATGTGAGGAAAATAATTGGGACTTAAATTCATTAATTGTTTTTCAACCTAGTGGGATCGAATAATATTGTGTTTACCAAACGCGATATGAATTTTTTCCAAAGCTTATTAGAGGTCATCAATTCCTTGAAGGTGAAACGTTAAATTAAGAGAAATGAACATTCTTATTATTCCATGTGCTTCGTCGTTCTTACTATCCCATTTGGATTTATTTTTAGGATCAATGGGTTCTAGTTATTTTCCCAAGGTAATCTAGTACAATCCTTTACTTCTTTGTACATCCTCCATATGGGATTTTCATGAGAAGTAGTTAGTACTGGTAAGAAAAATATCACTTGTAGAATACATATTAAATTATGCATACAATATGGATTCAAAATATGAAATGGATTGTCTAGATGAAAATGTCTCGTAAAAATAGTCTATTTAAAAAAACGGCACTGAAAATGGACTTTAGATGTGAAAGTTATGATATTTTAAAAAAAGGCATAAATGGTAACCAAAGAGCCACATGGAAAGTAGAAGTTGGTCCACATGGTAATTCTCCTCCTTATCTAAATTTTCCTATAAGCTCAATTTTACAAATAAGTTACTTATGAAGTGACCCACTTTTATAGAATAAGTAGAAATCACTTTTACTATGAAGTTTCTTTATAAATTAAAGTTGCATACAAAAAATAACTAAAAAGGAAATATTAAAGCTATTTTAATGATTCTCTTTTGTCAAGCGAGGAGTGGCAGATAATAACTCCACACTTGATTATTTTCATTAGCTAGGTAGGTTTATATATACATAATTGAATGACTCTTGGTCTTCCCAAACGAGTGATTGTTCCTATCACCTACGACTCTTCATATTTACATTATAATTACAAGTAACATGACCTAAAGGGATTATGTGTCCAACATTCCCCCCCTTACTCTGAAGGGGTGTGTGTGAGTCTAAGCATCATTCTGAACTTCTCAAATTTTTCTCTTCCAAGTCCTTTGGTGAAGATGTATGCAATTTGCTCATTTTTGGAACAATGTCTTCATTGAATAGTCTTGGCCTCTACATGATATCGAATCAAGTGATACTTTATGTTGATATTCTTGGTTTGATTATGGAATCTGGGATTCTTGACCAACTTGATTGCAAAATTATTATCAACTAGAAGAGGAGTAGAGTTCACTTATTTCTCCTACAAATATTCAAGTATTTTCCTGAGCCACACAATCTCCTTCGTCACTTCTGCAGCTACCACATATTCTTCCTATGTTGTATAATCTGTTGGGATTGATTGTTTGTGTGATCTCCAGGAGACAGTTGTCGATCCAAGACTCATGAGATAACCTGAATTTGACACCCCATTTTCCTTATCCTCATCAAGGTTTGAATTAGAATATCTGATTGGGTTGAATTCATTTACCTTAGAGTACTTGAGTCCAAAATCTTGAGTTCCTTTCAAGTATTTTAGAACTCTCTTTGCAACAGACCAATGTCCTTCACAGGGCTTCTGCATGAACCTGGAAAGAATCCCAACAATAAATGAAATGTTTGGTTTGGTGGTAGTAAGATATATGAGACTTCCCACAAGTTGTCTATACTTGGTTGCATCCTCAAATTCATTCCCTTCTTTTGATGTAAGCTTCAAGTTCTGTTCCATTAGAGTAGAAACATGATTGCACTCAGCCATGTAAAACTTGTTCAACAGTTCTCCAACGTACTTATTCTAGTAAATGAACATGTACTTTGGATTTTGACTCACTTCAATGCCCAAATAGTAGTGAAGATGTCCCAAATTTGTCATCTTGAAGCCTTTCTTCAACTCTTTCTTTATGGATGCAATGTATTTCTCATTGTTCCCTGTTATGAACAGATCATCTACATATACTATAAAATATACAACATTTTTTCCAACTTTCTTGAAAAACAAAGTTGCATCGTCAAGATTGAAATGATTGAAATTTAATTTCATAAGATGCTCAATTAACTTTTCATACCATGCTCCCACTGCTTGTTTCAATCTATACAAGGATTTGATGAGCTTGCATACATTTTGTTCTCATCCCTTCAAAACAAAGCCTTCTAGTTGCGACATGAACACATTCTCTTTCAATTCTCTATTCAAGAAAGAAATCTTCACATCCATTTGATGAATTTTCCATCCATTATGTGCTTCCATGGAAAATAGAGTGTGGATGGTATCCCATTTTGTTGTGGGGGAAAAAGTATTCTCATAATCAACACCTTATTTATGTGAAGATCCTTTTTCCATGAGCCTTTCTTTGTGCTTTTCAAGTGAGCCATATGATCTTTACTTGTTCTTGAATACCCACTTGCAGCCAATCAGTTTGGTTCCATCTGGAGGGTCCACCAACTTCCATATTCCATTTTTTATGAGAGCATCATATTCCTTTTGCATGGCTTATTTACATTCATCATGAGAAGTGGATTCTTTAAAGGAATTTGATTCATGGTTAGTAGATAAATTCAACTCACAATCATATGAAACATCCATATCTTCTACATCACCTAAGTTTGAATCTRCTACATTGCCTCCATCTAGTTTTGAGGACAATCTAGTTCATGTCTTCTTTATCTCATCAGGATGAACACTTTCAAGTTTTTTTGTGAGCCATTTTGGTGGACCTTTCTAAGATGTTCCTRGTTTCTCATYTGAWTGAAATGGTGTTGAGTTCTCATCAAGCCTCAACTTTTCAATCTTCTAGAACACATCATCTAAGTGATCTTCAGGTTCTTATGAAGTGGTAAGAAATTCTTCATATGGGGGAGATGGTTCTGCAAAAGGAGATTCCAGAKATTGACCCAAGATAGGGATATCCCCTTCAAWATGTGTAATCTCATCATCAAATTCATGGTATGTATTTACATGAGTAWATCTATCCAGATGATCAAGTTGTCTCTTAACAATTTCTTCTTTCTTGGTGGATTCYAGAAAGATCACATCTCTGGAAAGGATGAACTTCTTGTTTGTCTCATCATAAAGATGATACCCCTTAATGTTATTTGAGTATGCTAGRAAKATGCACTTCTAACTCCTTGTATAAATCTTTCTTATATGTTCCTTAGRAATCAAGGCATAGCAGGTGGAAYCAAAGACCCTGAGAAGCCTCACCGAAGGAATGTGGCCATACCACATTTAATGAGTCATGTTTTTGATAGCATGAGATGRACACTTGTTTTTAACATAAATTGCACATARAAATGCATCATCCCAAAACATCAATTTAACATTCTTGAAAAACATCATGGAACGAACAATATTAAGGAGTGTCATGTTCATTCGTTCACCTACATCATTTTGTTGAGGATTGTATGGGAAAAAAATTTGATGTTTAATCCCATGTTGGATAAGGTAAATTTCAAATTCATTAGATGTATACTCTCTTCCATTATCAGTGCGAAGAGAGAAAATACGAGACTAAGCTTCATTTTGAATCGATACATGAAAAATTTTAAATGTTTCAAAATCTTGTGACTTATCTTTCAACAAATACACCCAACACATTCTGGTGTAATCATCAATAAAGGTCGTGATATATTTGTTTCCATTTGCAAAAGGAACATGCATAGGGTTGCACAAATCAGAATGAATCGGTTCAAGTTTTCTACATGCTCTGGAAGTGGAATCATGAAAAGGTTGTTTTCTATGCTTTTCAAGAATACAAGGATCACATTGTTTCAATTTTCTAGGAATGGTGGGTAGACCAGAAACACCATTATTTCTTAATAAATGAAGATTGGCATAATTAATATTTCCAAATATGGCATGCCACAAAAGACTAGATGGAATTATAGTTGAGTCATGATGAGAGAGGTATGCAGACCCTTTCAGCTTCAACATTCTTCCATCTTCTATTATGGTCATAACAAACTTGTTATCAGAATCCGTCCTTATCTCAATTTTGCCATCGATCATATGAATAGAGTGGCCTTGCTATCTGATGTGCACAAGGGAAAAAAAATTTCTTTGTAGCTCTGGAAGATAGAGTGCATTGTGCAGAAGAAAATTCGAGAGTCCAGGAAACTTAATCCTGATTGTGCCCATTCCTGAAGGTTTGAGACTTGATTTGTCCGCAAAGTACACTACACCATATACATTTTCATCAAAGTATTCGAAGAAATATATTTGAAATTTCATGTGATAGGTTGTGCCTATGTCAAGAAGCCATGCATCTCCCCAAGAATAAAATGAATTATTAAAGAGATCTCATTTACTCTTGTATTGCAATAGGAAACAACATAATGTGTAGGTGATTTACCTTTCGCAAGGTTTGAGGTTCTATATTTTTCTTCTTTGATATCCTTCCATGGGATTATGTAGTCATGGTCTTCATGTGACCCATTCATTCCACAACAGGTAAAATGAAGGTTAAATTTTTCTCGGGGATAATGCCAACCCCCCTTGCCTCTGATCTTTTTCTTTTTGTTTCTTCTCTGATTTCCTCTATGTTGTCTAGAAACTGGAGTACTGGAAGATCCACAATTAGATGCAAGATAATGCATTTCCTTTTGTCTTGATGCACATGTTAGCAAATGAAACTATAACGGAGTTGGTTCAAATAAAAAATTAGAGTCGTCTTGTTGCACTAGGAATATAATTGGGCTTCACCATTAAAATGGACAATGGAACTAGGAGGGGTGTAGGAAATATCCTGGTTGTAGAAAAATGATGGACTCTCACACAAAATATAACGGTTTCTCACAAGTTGATAATATCAAGGGACTGGCAACTCATGCATCATCTAATGTCCATCACATCTAATCTAGCCTGTGTTTTAATCAAGGGACTAGAAGCTCATGTATCATTATACAATCGACACCCACTATGTTGTTGGAACAAACTATAGTGATAGAGAACGAGTTACCACGAATTATGAAGGTTTGGTGTCATTTTGATTCTACCACTGGAAAATATTATGTCCTTGGATACCAAGATGAGGATTGAAGTTTCAGATAATAGATTTAATGCAACAGATAATTTGTAGCTTGCGATCTCACACAAAACATTTGATAGTCCTCGACATGAAGAATAGGTGCGACTCATGTTAGATTGTATATCCTCTCTCACCATTTTTGGAAACTTCAAAATGGAGAACCAAAGTCAAAAAATATAGTCGTTTGATGAAGGTTGTCTTTTGGAAACAATAAGTTTTGAAAAATAATGAAGAGTAGAGGAAAAACTTTACAATAATTTATAAATAGGAAGATTATAGGGCAAGGGTTTGCATCCACATTAAATTCCTTGTTATATCTCTATTTGTGTGAATTACTAAGCCACACTATCCAGCGATATCATACTCAAATTTGTGGGCTCAAAATGGAAGGTGTAAGCTTTGGCGCACCACAAGAAAAACACAAAACCGTTGCATAAGATGTGGTATTTCACACTGGAGTGAGTTCGTAATAAACTAAGTTCGACAGTGAGAGAAATGAGGTCACTGACAAGCCAAAAACCAATGTTAGCAATGTGATATTAAGCCAAAAAAAAACAAGCTCTTTGAATAGATTGTGCGAGGACCAATTAGTGAACGATCGACGAAACAATTACTTCAAGACTACTAAGTCGAGGGATATGTAGTCAATTTTCTATGGTTTTATGTGTTGATGAATTAGGTTTAGGGTTGAGTCACTTGGTTGCATTGTGCAACTCCAAGAAATTTGAGCATAACGATCAAGGGAGGTGTGAGTGTGAGATATGTGGAGCTCGAGTCAAGGGAGAGTCGAGGAAAAATATTGTAGAGACATTCTGGATGGAGTACAAAAAAAAGTTTAAACAAATGACTGGGTGGCCTGAGAGAAGGAGGCTAATAGACAGAGGAATGACCAGGGAATCAAAAAGACTGGAGCGCATAAGGTCGAGTGTTTCCTGTTTGTTGAGGGAAAGGAAACACCAAGACAATAATTCATGGAGTTAACGTGGATCTGATACCACTATCAGGCCAAGAGTGGCAGATAATAACTCCACACTTGATTATTTTCATTAGCTAGGTAGGTGCATATATACATAACTGAATGACTCTTGGTCTTCCCAAACGGGTGACCATTCCTATCACCTAGGACTCTTCATATTTACATTATAATTACAAGTAACGCAACCCAAATGGATTACATGTCCAACAACTTTTACACTTTAAGTGAAATGCACATTATAATGAATGCATGAAATTTTTCAAAAAGTAACAAAAAAAAAAGACTTGAACTCAAGACCTCTTATTAAATAAAGAAACTTTCAACCAAGTGAGCTAGTAAAAAACACATTATAATCTTAAGAAGGAGGATGGTGGTTGTTTTTGTTGTTGTTGGAACTCTGCCTCAAGGTGTGTCTTTCAAAAAATATATTTTGATGCGTTCACACACAAAAAAAAATTGTTTCTCGACAACAACAAAGGTGTTGTATCTTGGCTAGCTTACCTAGAAAATACAAGTTTTCTCTCTGTTTTTTATTTTTCGACATCACACAAAGTGAAAAGAAAAGAGCATACGCAGACAAGAAAACACTTTCTGCTCTATTTCCGATTTTTCAAGATCACACAGAGCGTAGTGTAGCATTCCCCATCTTAACTGAGGAACATTTCTTGTGGAAATACACATAAATTCAAAAAAAATCATCTAATTAAATTCATGTAGCTTACCAACTATGAATAATAAATAATACATAGATTTATTCATTTTTAGATACTCATAACTATATGTAGCTACAACATGATGAAATAACTTGAATACAAAAAATAAACTCATCTACAACAACATATAAATCATTCCCATTCACAAAGTAAAATGCACAACAGTTAAACTCATAAATTAACTCGGAATACAGATAAACACTTATCTTTTTAAAAAAATTGTGCATCGGAATACGTTCAACCCAACCATATAATTTTTGTTCAAAATATCAACATCAAGTAACCCCCAATATGGGGCTAGGAATCCACAAGAAAAAGGTGTCTCTCACTGTCCCCTCACAACTCAGATATCCAACAGCCCATTATCATTCTCCTACAACTATCCCAATTTCCACCAGCTCTCTTCCTCTTGACCTTCCAAACCCAAATAATTTACCACTTCACTACTCTCATTTAATTGGGAATCCCATTCATTTATTAGCGTCTCTCCTCCATAGGCAATTGGGAATCTTACTACTAGGAATTCAAGGGGACTCACTACTAGGAAAATTACAAGGAAAACAACAACAATCACTTGTTGTTATAGTGCAACTCACACAAGAGTTCACTCTTCAAACCTAATAACATGTTTCTTCATTCTTTAGCTCCTAAACACTCCAAAAGAGATCCATCATGTTCCAAAATTCACCTATCCTTCTTGCTCTAGCTCCAGTCCTCTTCTTCCATGTTTTATGCTTGTTGTTCATGCAAAAACATGCCTATGAACAATTGTTTGTTCCCCCCATACAAATTTCATCTCTTTTCCCTAAGTAAATTGACTTTTCACTCTTCCCAATGTTGATTGTACTTCATCCCCATGCTCCCAATAACTATGGGATGTGACTTTCACACCCATCCTCTTACATGAGTTTAATGATTGGGATTTCAAACACTCAAACAAAAAATAGAAGGTTGTCCCAAATGATAATAAAATTCAGAAAAGTGGGTTGAATTAATACCCATAAAAGTGGGGCTCTCATAGACACTCACTTCTCTTTTGGAAAAATTATCCCCCATCTATGTCCATATCCCCCAACAACTATCATAACATTTTATTTATTAAATTTAGAAAATACATTTCGCATATACATCTCTTGGCCATAGCCACATTTCATATCTACATTATACATTAATTAAAATGGGGATAATAGCGAGGATGTTACATTCTCCCTCCCCTACAATTATGCACCCTCCTTGGTGAAAAGTGCCTTACCGAAATACATATACAAATTTTACATCATAATCCTTAGAAAAGAAAAGAAAATTCTGCAATTTTACCCTCCAACAACAGTCCCAACCAAAATCTCTTGTTTTCCTGATGCAGGAGCATCGTCAGCAAGCACACGTGGAGAGACAAATCAATGCCCTAGCACGCCTTGGAATCATTTCATAATCTTAAACAATGGTGTTTCCTGCAAATCTTTCTTGAACTGATTGAAAACTGAAGAAGATCAAAACGCTTGGGAGCAAATGATCGAGAGTGATCTGGGAGTTTCACTCCTAGACTTTAATGTAACGGAAATCAAGTAGCAGTCATTTTTTTTTTCTTGAGTAGATGAGTAGTCAAAGGGAACCCTAGGAACATTCTTGTATATGTAGATGCCTTGTATGCCCAAATGAGAATGTTGGAAGAGTATTGTTACTGAATAAGAGGTAGCTGCAAGTTAGTTATAAATCCTCAGAGGAGGAAATAGGAGATAGAATAGTTCTTTGAGGGCATTTGAGAGATTTGAGACTCTGTTACAGTCCAACCTGCACATATTGTAATCATACGTTCATCTTAATAGAAAGAAAGCAGTTTTTCCTGGATATGAACTTTTTATATGTGTTGATCTGTTCATGAAGGTAATTTGTGCTTATGAATGGATGTTATAGATGTATGTTAAGTTTTCATCTGCAACAGATAGACTTCACTATCTGTCTGTGAGTTTGCTAAATTGTTCTGGGTTCTTAGGTTGTGTAAGGAGTGCACAACAGAACATTGGAGGTTCTATATCCAGTGCAAGGAGTGCGCATATGAACTCTGTTGACTCAGAAAAAAATGTGTTAGGAGAGCGCATCAGAACAATAACAACTCAAGGGAAACCTCAAGTTTGTTGAATACCTGAGAGGAGAAACTGTGCAGAGGAAGCACATAGAGATAGAGTCACTGAGAACTTTGTAGAGCTCTACCAGGTGGGCATAGAGAAGGTGCAAGAGTGCATAAGGAGAACTCTTTGTCGAGTCCAAGAAGAAAAGTATCAAAGGAATATACTCACAGAGTTGTTGAACACTATGTAGAAGAAGCTCAGAAAGGTGTGCTTTGAGCGAGAGGTTTCCAGGAGGGCACAAGAACCCTTTGAAGGGATTAGAAGGGTCAAGACCCTTAAGAGACTGAGTGAATCTGAAAGCTCAGAAGAGATAGTGTTAGAAAAAATGTCGACGAGACCCAAGCAGTCGGGATTGTAAGATGAACAAGGGACTGAAACCTTAGAACTTGAGTAAGAAAAAACTCAAGAGAGACAACATAAGGAGTGCATGCAGAAGTGAACTTATTCCAATATTCACAAGATCAGGAGGAATAGTGCAAGTTTGCACGCAGAGCACAACTGTGCACCCGAGTCGAGGATAATCTTCATTTTCAAATATCAGGAGGAAACGTGAAGACGAGACCCTTTAAACCAGCTTCACAGGAGAAGGTTCAAGAACCATAACCTTTGAACACTTAGAAAAATTCCCAAGTCCGAGAGAACAAAGAAGATCAATAGGAGGAGAAACAACAACCGTCAGATAAGCTACAGGAAGAGATTTGGACCGTCAGATCGGGGTCCAGGATGAAGGAGGAACACGCGAAGAGGAGAACAGATCCCAACCATTAGATCTGAGCATGAGGGATCAACATCTGTCGGATCCAGGTAAAGTGCATGGGCCTTAAGTCCTTTGTGTGCACAAGAGAGAATACTTCCTGAAGTCTTGAAGTGACTAGCGACCATTCATCGTGAAGAGGGACAAGTGGCGCAAGATCCACAACTCCAGAGCAAGATAACTTTAGAAGTTTGTGGTCAAGGAGAGAGAGGAATTGTCGAAGACCCAAAGCAGATTCTGGTCGTTGGTTTTCAAGAGGGTACATGTCAACAGATCTAAGTCTTTGGGTGAAAGCACTCCGGGAGGAACAAGTGTGCAGGAGTTGAAACTCTCAAACCCTGAAGAGCCAAAGTGAATCTGGACCGTCAGATACAGAGGGATGTGTGGAAATAATTTGTTGTCCTTGGGTGAAAACACTCTGGGAGGAATGAGTGCGCAGGAGTTTGAAAATCCCGAACCCCGAAGAGTCGAAGTAAATATGGACCGTCAAATCCAGAAATACATGCGTCATTAGATTGTGGACTCTAGGTAAAACGCTCCGGGAGAAACAGAGTGTGGAGAAGTTTAGACTTTTGAACGTAGAATTCCTAAAGAGGCTAGAGCCATCGATTTGAGGAGGAAACATGGCAGGAGATCTACCATTTTGGAGAAATTCACTCTAGAAGAAAAAGGAGGGTGTTGAACAAGAACTCCCAAAGGCCAAAGAGTCAGAGTTCATATGAATCGTTCATTTTCTAGGGACATGTGTCAGCATATCTTCCACTTTGGAAGATACCCATTTCAGAGGGAGAAAGAGTTGAAAGTTGAAACTCTTGAAGCCCGAACAGAAAAATCAATCGTAGTCGTCGATTCGAGAGGAGGGCACGTGTTGATAAATCATGAAATCAGGGAGTGCATGCAAAAGGAGGAAAAGGGTCGTTGATTGACAGTTGACCAAGGTAGATAGAGGATATATTGTATTCATTGATCAAGAGGCATCACCCAAGATTGAAGATCAACGATCATGCTTGATTGTGGGGCTAGAAAGTGCTCGGACATTAAAAATCTAAGAGCGGGCCGTAATTGAAACCACGGTATTGGGAAAGGAATACATGCCATTTGGAGGTGAATTGTGGGGAGAAAAGCAGTGTGGTATCAAACCATTGTTGGTCACTCTACAATCGCATGTTTACATGAGGTTACAGCCTAAAGTAACATGCAGGGAAGGGCCTAGCAAAAGGAGCTAGCACCCACGAATAGAAAAGTTCCAAGAGCGTTAGAGAAAGGGCCCGCGGGTTTCACAAGACCTGTGCCTTTGGAGGAAAGGGGACTTGTGTAAATTGATTGGGGTATAATAAAGGCCCAAAGAGTCAATTTGACTCCTTGATTTGAACGATATTAGACCGGGAGGTCGCGCAGCAATGAGGAGAGAAGGGGGGTTTGCATCAAGTGGTATCAGAGCATAAATTTCTTCTGTAGATTTCAGGTGAAGGAGATGAAGGAGATAGTATGACTACATCAAGTAGTATCAAGAGTTGAATTTTGTTTGTAGATTGTAGGCAAAGGTGAGAAGGTGAAAAGAGATAATTCGATAACATCAAATGGTATCAGAATATTAATTGTTCCTGTGGACAGCAAGTGAAGAGAGACAGAGTACTGATGCTCTGTAAATATTGTTGCAGCGTGTGCAACAAATTGCAGATAACCAGGAGGGATGAAGACAAAAAAGATGGCTATTGAAGGCCATAAGTGTGGTCAAGGAGCAGACCGCAAGAAAAAAATTAAAGAAGAAATTGACAAGGAGCTCACTGAGATCAAAGAAAGAATGGAACATCTGACATTGAAGATCCAGCAGGAGACAAAGGTACACTAGAGGTACGAATCACCTCTGAATAGGAAAGAAAAATGGCATGTTCAAAATTTGTTGGCCAGAAAGTAGCAACAAGAGTTGAGGAGATGGATGAGGCACGCTGAAAACCTCAATGACACAGAACGGGAGGTGGTTCACATTTGTGAGCCAGAAATTGGAAGAACCCTCAGTGATGAGGAAGGGAGATCAGTTAAAGGTCTCATGAATTTTCAGGAGGGAAGAAATGAATTTTTAAATTTCCATATGGGAAATGATAAGAGATCATCTGAAAATATCATAGACTGCCAGGAGAGCAGGGGAGAAATCCTAGATTTCTAGGGAGGCAAGGGAATTAGAATGAGACTGTCTGAAAGCCTCAGGAGCTAAAAAATGAGTTCATATCAACAAGGAGTGTTGATAGATGAAGACTCATGTGGGTTTGTGGACCATATGAATGAAGATGATGAAAAGTTAAATACTTCCATCACAGAGGAGGAGGATCAGAAGAGTGTTCTGATCGTTGGAAGAGTCAGGGTATTCATGCCAACTAGCCCAGCAGAGGCCAGTGCGCATATTGAAGATGCAGTGACAGAAGGACAACCAACAGAGATTGTCAAAGAGGAAGAGGAGAATTTATATTAATTGCTCACTTGGTAGGATATGGATTTGAATATGTTGGAGGATTGGTTGAACAATCCAGAACCAGAAAAGGACTACCAGGATATTGTCATGCAAAGGGAGATAGTCATGTAGATTGCAGGAGAAGATCATTAAGAAGAATTGCTCAAGAATTTCAGCCCGTGAGCTGAACAGGAGATGACTGCAACACTGGCACCTGCAGCAGAAGAGGAAGAAGACAACATATATTTTGTTGACCTATATGAGGAATTGGAATCCCAAGATAGAAGGATAAATATGTAGAGTAATAATATCCAACATGTCAAGTTGGAAACAGATGGAGGAGCATACCAGCCTAGGGAGCAACTGGAGGAAGTTGGAATTGAACCAACACAAGAGGAGATTACAGAAGTCAATATGTTAGAGGAGGAATCTGAGCAGAAGATCAGTAATGAAACTGCAAAACTGGATTCTGCAGCATGGTGGCAAGATAATTCCACAGGAGAAGAAAACAACATGGGGGATTAGGATGATCTACCCATTGACAAGGAAGAAGGGAAGTAGAGAAGACTGCATAAGAAGAGCCAAATAGTAGAGGAGATAGAAGAGGTGATAGAGGAGATAAGGAGGATGATGTTGAGGTCAACACCAGAAACTGTCAGCAGGGAGAATTTGAACAGGAAAAGAAAACTTGCAGAAGCAGCAGGGCAGCAAAGGCAGCAAGGAAGAGGAGCAAGTGGATAGCTCTAATTTTAGGTTTGGGACCCTGGAGGATCTCAACAACATAACAGAGGGAGCCATGAGCAGGAGGTCATGATTTTACCAGCAGAGGACTATGATGCAGGAGCATCGTCAGCAAGCACACGTGGAGCGACAACTCAGTGCCCTAGCGCACCTTTGAATCATTTCATAATCTTAAACAATGGTGTTTCTTGCAAATATTTCTTGAACTGATTGAAAACTGAAGAAGATCAAAACGCTTGGGAGAAAATGATCACGAGTGATATGGGAGTTTCACTCCTAGACTTTAATGTAACAGAAATCAAGTAGCAGTTAGTTTTTTTTTCTCGAGTAGACGAGTATTCGAAGGGAACCCTAGGAACCTTCTTGTATATGTAGATGCCTTGTATGCCCAAATGAGCCTGTTGGAGGAGTATTGTTACAGAATAGGAGGTAGTTGAAAGTTAGCTAGAAATAATCATAGGAGGAAATAGGAGATATCATAGTTCTTTGAGGGAGTTTGAGAGAGATGAGACTTTGTTACAGTCCAACCTGCACATATTGTATTCAGACATTCATCTTAATAGAAAGAAAGCAGTTTTTCCTGCATATGAACTTTTTGTATGTGTTGATCTGTTCATGAAGGTCATTTGTGCTTATGAATGGATTCTATAGATGTATGTTAAGTTTTCATCTGCAGGGAATAGATAGACTTCACTATATGTTTGTGAGTTTGCTAAATTGTTTTGGGTTCTTGGGTTGTGCAAGGAGTGCACAATAAAACATTGGAGGTTTTGTAGCCAGTGCAAGGAGTGTGCATATGAACTCTATTGAGTCAGAAAAGAATGTTCCAGGAGGGCGCATCAGAATGATAACAACTCAAGGGAAACCTCAAGGTTGTCCAATACCTGAGAGGAGAAACTATGTAGAGGAAGCACATAGAGACAGAGTCACTGAGAACTTTGTAGAGCGTTTTCAGGTGGGCATCAAGCAGGTGCAAGACTGCATAAGGAGAACTCTCTTTCGAGTCCAAGAAGAATAGTATCAGAGTAGTATACTCGCAGAGTTTTTGAACACTTTGTAGAAGAATCTCAGCAAGGTGTGCTTTGAGCGAGAGGTTTCTAGGAGGGCATAAGAGCCTTTTGAAGGGAGTAGAAGGGTCAATACCCTTAAGAGACTGAGTGAATCTGAAAGCTCAAAAGAGATAGTGTTAGCAGAAATATCAACGAGACCCAAGCAGTCAGACTCATAAGAGGAACAAGGGACTGAAACCTTAGAACCTAAGTAAGCAAAATCTCAAGAGAGACAGTGCAAGGAGTGCGTGTAGAAGTGAACTTATTCCAAGATTCACAAGCTCGGGAGGAATAGTGCAAGTTTGCACGCAGAGAGCAATTGTGCGCCTGAGTCGAGGACAATCTTCATTGTCAAAGATCATGAGGAAAATCAAAGATGAGACCCTTTTGACCGGCTTCGTAGGAGAAGGTTCAAAAACCAAAACCTTTGAACACTTAGAAAATTTCCCAAGTCTGGGAGAACAAATAAGATCAGGAGGAGGAGCAACAACAACCATCAGATCAACTGCAGGAAGAGATATGGATCATCACATCAGGGTCTAGGATGAAGGAGGAACGCGTGAGGAGGAGAACAGATCCCAACCATTGGATCTAAGCGCGAGGGATCGACATCTGTCGGATCCAGGTAAAGTGCACGGGCCTTGAGTCATTTGTGTGCACAGGAAAGTGGACTTGCTGAAGTCCCGAAGTCCCGAAGTGACTAGGGATCGTTCATTGTCAAGAGGGATAGGTGGCACAAGATCCACAACTCCAAAGCGAGAGCACTTCATAAGTTTGTGGTCAAAGAGAGAGCATAATCATCGAAGACCAGAAGCAGTTCTTGGTCATTGTTTGTCAACAGGGTACATGTCAACAGATCCAAGTCTTCGGGTGAAATCACTTCGGGAGGAACGAGTGTGCAGGATTTGAAACTCCCGAACCTCGAAGAGTCAAAGTGAATATGGATTGTTAGATCCAGAGGGACGCATGGCGAAAATCCATTGTCTTCGGCTGAAAGCACTCCGGGAGGAACGAGTGTGCGGGAGTTTGAAAATCCCAAACCTTGAAGAGTCGAAGTAAATATGGACCATCAGATCCAGAAGGACATGCACCGTTAGATCGTAGACTCCAGGTAAAAAAAATCAAGGAGAAACAGAGCGTGGAGAAGTTGAGACTTCTGAAGGCCGAATTCCCGAAGTCGGCTAGAGCCATTGATTTGAGGAGGACACATGGAAGAAGATCTTCCATTTTGGAGAAATTCACTCCAGAAGAAGAAGGAGGGTGTTTAACAAGAACTCCTGAAGGTCGGAGAGCCAGAGTTCATCTGAAACGTCTATTTTCTAGGGACAGGTGTCAGCAGATCTTCCACTTTGGAAGATATCCATTTCAGAGGGAGCAAGAGTTGAGAGTTGAAACTCCAAAATCCCGAAGGGAAAAATCAATCATAGTCGTATATTCAAGAGGAGGATACACGTCGATAAATCATGAAATTGGGGAGTGTGTGCAAAAGGAGGAAAAGGGTCACTAACTAATAGTTGACCAAGGTAGGTAGAGGATATATTGTAGTCGTTGATCAAGAGGCATCGCCCAAGATTGAAGATCAACGGTCACGCTTGATTACGGGGCCAAAAAGTGCTCGGACGTTAAAAATCTGAGAGCGGGACACAATTGAAACCACGGTTTTGGGAAAGGAATACGTGGCAACTGGAGGTGAATTACGGTGAAAAAAGAGGTGTGGTCTCAAACCACTTTTGGTCACTCCACAATCACGTGTTTATGTGAGGTCACATCCCGAGGGCACATGCAGGGAGGGGCCTAGCAGAAGGAGATAGCACCCGCGAATAGAAAAGTGCCAAGAGCACTAGAGAAAGGGCCCGTGGGTTTCACAAGACATGTGCCTTTGGAGGAAAGGGGGCATGTTTTAATTGATTGGGGTCTAATAAAATCCTAAAGAGTGGATTTGACTCCTTGATTTGAACGATCCTAGACCGAGAGGTCATGCAACCCCGAGGAGAGAAGGGGGGTCTGCATCATTTCCTCTCAAGTTGTTATCCTAAGTAATGTTCCCCCTTCACTACTCTCAGTCCATCAGGATGCACCATTATTTTATTAGGGTTGTCAACGCAGGTGACCAAGAATTTTGAGATGTGTTTCCGGACTCTAGCTGCTAAAAAATGGAGTCTTGTATTTTTAGCTTATGTCGTCTTCAAATTTGACAAAACATTATGGATATTTCTCCCGCATAGTTTCTTAGTGTTCCCATGTTACTTCTTCAAGACGATAGAAGGTCCATGTTTCTCCCCAACAATTGTGCACCATTCTCGGTGCATGGCACCATACCAAAATACATGTACAAATTTTACATCATAATACTTAGAAAAAAAAATTACAATTTTACCCTCCAACACCAGTCCCAACCAAAATCTCTTGTTTTCCTCTCAAGCTACCAACTCAAGGAATGCACTCTCTTATTTACTCTCATTCCATTAGGATGCACCATTCTTTTATCGGGGTTGTTAATGCAGGTGACCAAGAATTTTTAGATGTGTTTCTAGACTCTAGCTACTAAAAAATGAATTATTGCATTTTCATCTTATGTTTTCTTCAAAATTGAAAAAACTTTATGGGTATTTCTACCACATAGCTTCTTGGTGCTCCCATGTTGCTTCTTCGGGATCGAAGCGGGTCCATTGAACCTTTACCAGTTCTATGGCTTTGTTCCTGAGCACCTTGACTTTATGGTCCAGGATGGGCACTAGTTCCACCCAGAAATCCTCTTTGTGTTACATTTGGATCATAGTCCAATCAATTATGTGGTTAGTTTCAAGAACATATTTATTTAATAATGACACATGAAATACATTATGCACTCTCGTGGATGGAGTAAATTGCTAGCATGTATGAAATTGGCCCTATCTTTTCTAAGATCTCAAAAGGTCCATAATATATTGCTACCAACTTTTGGAAGCTTCTTAATCTTAGTGAACTTATCTTCGCTTTCACTTTTAAAATTACATGTTTGCTCGCTTTAAAATATCTAAAAACTTGGTTCTTGTCTACATAAATTTTCTTCCTATCCTGGGCATCCTTTAAATTCTACCCAATCTTTGTCATTTTCTCTTCCATTTCCTTTAACAAATATGGCCCAACAAGAACTCTGTCTGTTGGGTTATCCAAACTCACTAGTGTGTTACACTTTCTACCATACAATGCTTCAAATGGGATATTTTTTAATGAGGTTTGATACCCATTATTGTAAGAAAATTCCACTAAATGGATGTAATCCTCCCACTTGGATGGTTGGTCCATCACATACACTCTAAGCATGTCTTCAATGATTTTGTTGGTCCTTTCTATTTTCCCATCCGACTCTGACTGATATGTTGTAATTAGATTTAAGTTTGTTCCAAAACCTTTGAACAAACCTTTCCATTATAACCGTCAAATTCGGCATTGCCTCATAAAACCGAATCCATTGATGATAAGCACTATATATTTTCTTACAAATGCTCAAAAAATCCCAATTAAAACTCATAAATGCCCATTTTGCAGCATGTTGGTTCACAAATGAGTAATAAGAACATCATCATTGGCACCATCTCGAAAAACCAATTCTAGTGACTACAAATACCCTATATCTCCCAAAAAGAATTGCAAAACCTGGGCCTTAAAACAATTTGTGTAGAGATTCCTTGTAAATAAGAGTGTTTTTTTACAATGGTAAGTTGTGTGTCGTTTTATAGGGGAGGTTAGGGGGTCGAATCCCACATGATTCCCTTTATCCCCGGAGCAATCAGTTCTAACTTAAATATAAATTACCCCATTTGGAGTAACAGTCCGCGCCTTTGGTGGAACGGTTAAGTTGTTGGCTATATAAATAGTGGGTCGTGGGTTATTTGTTATATACACTATTCATAGATTGCAACCTCCACACAAATGGTGGAAATGGATATATTATAGTATATATATATATATATATATATATATATATATATATATATATATATTATATATAACATAAAACCTCCACGTGTTTTTTGAACGGATTCCATACAATGTTATAACCCATAGTTTGTAGTATATTCCCGCCGAAATGTATGCTAAGCTCTCTCGCGCTATGTTATGGACACAGGATATGGTAAGAACTAGGGATAAGGGTCAAGGGCTCAGGCCCTCGGCCCTTTATCCACCCATATGTAACTTTATATAAAGTTAAATATAATATTTATCATATACATATCAATTAAAATGTAGTGGTTGTTGGTGTGGAGGGTCATGTGAAGACTTTGGTGGATATGAAGGTCATGGTGTCGAACCCCATTGATTCCATAATATTTTATATAACCTGAACCATATGGGCTAATGGGAGGTCTCCATGTGGCAGCCTCTAAATTRGCTCTTTCCAATGACACTTTTCAACACTTAAATGGAGCCACTTGAACCATAATATTTTTATATAACCTTAACCATATGGGCTAATGGGAGGTCACCATGTGGYAGCCTCTCATTGGCTCTTTCCAATGACACTTGTCAACACTTAAATGGAGCCACTTGTTAACACTTGATGGAGCCACTTGTCACTATGTGATTGGACCATCTTGCCCAATGAGCTTCCAATTAGGTGCCACGTGTCACCCCTGCAATGGTACCACGTGTCACTTCCTTATTTTCCCTGTACTTTAACCTTTGATCTAGTTGACTGAAACTTTGACCGCTTGTAACTTTTGCATAAAAGCTCTATTTGACGAACCATTTGCGTCGTCGGAAAGCTAACCACAAGATTTACGTATTGATGGAATTTTAGAGAGAATTTAAGATAATTGAATTTTCAGCATTTATGAACCATTATGGACCTCTATGGATTTCTGAATCATTCTAGACCTCTGTGATCATTCTCAAATCCTCCTGGATCAACAAATCACAGATTGATGCCACAAATTTCTTCTTCAATGGTTTTGAAGCAAAATTAAATTCGAATCTATCCATTAATTTGGGTTTTTCACTCTAGTTCTACAATTTTTCCCAAATCTATCACGATGAAGCTCTACAACAATGAAAATCTACCAATTTCATACTAGCTCTTGGCCCATACAAGCTCGATGTTGAAACTTGATCTCCGATACCAATTTGTAACGTTCCCTATCTTAACAGAGGAACATTGCTTGCAAAAATACACATAAATTCAAAAAACTTCTACTAATTAAATTCGTGTAGCTTACCAGCTACAAATTATACATAAATTTATCAATTTTTAGATACCCATAACTATATGTAGCTACAAAATGATGAAATAACATGAATAAAACAAATAAACTCATCTACAATAACATATAAATCATTCCCATTCACAAAGTAAAATGCACAACAATTAAACTCATAAATTAACTCAAAATACAGAGAAACACTTATCTTTTTAAAACAAGTGTGCAACCARYGGCTTGGGACAAACGTTCCACCCAACCATACACTTGTTTTTCTAGATCTCAATAGCAATCCAACCTCRATGTAGGGCTAGKAATCCACAAAAAAAGATGTCTCTCAATGTCCCCTAATGGCTCAGATATCCCACAATCCATTGTTATTCTCCTACATCTATCTTGATTTCCACCATCTCTCTCCTCTTGACCTACCCAACTCAAATAATGTACCCCTTCATTTATCTCAGTCCATCAGGCATCCCATTCATTTATCGGGGTATCTTTGGCACAATCAACTAGGGATCTCACTATAGGGTACTTAAGGAAACTCATTGGCAAGAAAACAACAACAATCACTTGTTGTTTTAGTGAAACCCACACAAGAGTTCACTCTTCATGCCTGACAGTTTGGTTCTTCATCTCTAAAATGATCCAAAAACACTCCAATATGATTCATAATTCACCCATCCTTCTTGCTCTATCTCCAGTGCTCTTTTTCCCTATTCTCTACTTATTGTTCATGCAAACACACGCTTGTGAAAAACTACTTGTTCTCCCCATGAAAATTTCCTCTCTTTTCCCCGAGTAAATTGACTACTCACTCTTCCCAATGTTGATTATACACCATCCCCATTCTCTCAATAACTGTGGGATGTGATTTTCATACCCACCCTCTTACATGAGTTTAATGATTGGGCTCTCATACACTCAAACAAAAAACATAAGGTTGTCCCCAATGATAATAAAATTCAAGAAAGTGGGTTGAATTAATACTCATAAATAAACTCCCCCTTGAGCCCCTCTTAGACACTCATTTATCTTATGGAAAACGAACCCCCCCATATCTGTCCATATCCCCCAACAACTAACATCCCATTTTATTTGTTAAATTTAGAAAATAAATTTTGCATAGACATCGCTTGGCCATAGCCATATTTCATATCTACATTATGCATTGATTAAATTGGGGATTATAGTGTGGATGTTACACGTAGGGAAAATATCCTACGTAGACTAGAAAGAGTGTCAACTTGAAAATAAAAACAGAAAACTGAAATATTATCTCTGTAAAAAAATAAAGAGCATATCCATGTTTTATACCTATAGATTTGACTGAGATGGTTGTATCTTGAGAAAATGAAAACCTTTTTGAGTGAAATGAAAAGTGTTTATAACTGAAATGAGCACTCTAGATGCAGTGGAATGGTCATATTGGCCCAAAAATGTACAAAAATAGTAGAAACCATAGATGCAGCAACACGAATTCAAGATCTTGATCTACAATGGGAGCGGGTCTTCCAACATGATTTGATACCATGTTCAACAACACAGGTTATTCCAATAGAGAATAAACATATTCAATAACCACTCACACAAACAAATCAAATTTAAACACACTGATGTTTATTCGTGGTAAAAATCCAATGTGGGGAAACATCCACGGCCCCAACCAACGTGACCACTTGAGGCAATTTATTAATGAAAAAAAAAAAATTTACAATATATTTTCTCACAATCAATCATCAGCAAATGACCCTCCATGCTCTTTAAATAGATATCATGGACCAATCAAGTGTCAAGCCACAGATCAATGTAGTCATTAAGATTGAGGATAATATGAGTTGTCAGATCACTCTATGTCTAGAACATATCATGATCGTCGGATTACATAATTACAAATGTATATTAATGCATACTAAAGAAACACACTAAGAAACACACTTTTACCTAAAGACACTTTAGACCAAGTTGATCTAAACTAAATCCTAAGTGTCTAAATATCCTAGCAAGGAAGTGGATCTAGAAACCAAATAGTACCTTGGAACTTGTAATCATCAGTGGTAGGATTAATCCTCATGATTAACAGTGGGTTTAACTCATTGACCCCTAATTGATCGATTCTATGAGTGTTCAACATCAAATCCTCTATTCACACTTTCTATATTGTACTAGATACCTTAGGATCCATTTTCATTATTGGTAGGTCCCCTCACAAAAGTTAATAGTATTCATCAATGACTAATAAGAAAATGGTTTTTAGCATGCTTGACATTGGCTCATTTATTCACAAGATGTATATTTGTACAATTGATGGGATTGGATTGAAGACCTTGGATGTAGGGGAATTCTCCATATATGTTACCCTTCCTAAGATATCTTGGATTATATCACTACTATATGAGTACCTTGAAGACCACATTGGCACTCTTATTTGTGCTAGATGTCTTCCTAATATATACTATGACATAGATCCACATTGTATCTTCTCATGTCTATGATCTCTTTTATGACACAAATCCACCATGTACGTTTTCATGGAATTGGTCTTGCATCATTTCATGGATTCATAGTGGAGGCCATACTTTTCCATACATATGATCATGGGTATGCCTACCTTAGGGGTGCTCTATGTACATGATTGGTTTATGTATGTTTGCATGTACTTCCTAGTTCCTTAATATATGATCTCCTTCCTTAAGCCACTTGCTTCCATGTATTTTAATAGTGTATTTTGGTCATCAGTTCCTCTTCTAAACTCACACATTAACGAGCATATGTTACACTTGTATTCCCTATGCCTTAAAGAGAATCTGGTGATGTTTTTATGTTGAAATCACGAGTTGTACTAAAGAAATTATTTGTAGATCACCACATTTGACCCTATTCATGATTTACCTAATAAGAAGAGCGATCAATCATTATTTTCTCATACATAAGTCCCAAATGGTCGCAGGTCCCCTATACAGAACTTGTAGCCACCCCTTTAATCTTCTAGATTTGAGCTCCAAGGATATCAATGAGAGATGGGTTGCCCTTGATACATTATTGAGAATGGAACTTATGCATGGCTTATTTTCACCTAGTTCACATGCCTTCAACCTATCTCTAAGATTCTCTAAAATCCTATAAAGAGAGGCCCAGTTGGGGGAATGGGCACCTAAGAATTGAGTATCAAGAGTTCTCACACTAGTGAAAATCAATTCAAGAATTTGTTGTCATCAAACTACTATAGAGTTGGATTTTGGGAATCAACACAAGTTAGGTTGAAATCCTAGGTGAGAAAGTTTATCATGCTCTTCTTGTGATACGATGAGTTACTTAATTTCTTCAAACCGGGAAAGGGTGGCCAAGGAGGAAATTAAGGGAAAGGAGAAAGTAGTATGGAAGGTTTCTCAAGGTAATCATATAAATTGCTATAATCTTCTTATTTCATTATAGATCTATAGTATTTCCCCCCTCCGAACATTATTTAAATAATTGATGTGATGTTTATGAATTGTGTTTGGTAAATCTAGTATTACTTGCGGTACTAAATGAGATATCTTTGCATAAAATTATATTTCATGTACCAAAAGGTTTGAGGAAGGTTTATTGTTTGTCTCATTTGCAAGTAGTAGGTATAAGAGGTTGCCTAGGAGATAGGTCTAAAGATATTTTGCATAAGGATATGATTGGACAACCGTTGGGAAAAGGTAAGCTAACCTCCTTATTTCCTATAGATTTTTTTTGTGTGTGCATTAGATTTAGGTGGAATCCATAGTAGTCCATCATGCAGTATGTCATTGTTTGTAATTAGGTCAATGAGAGGGCTTGTCTATCCATAGATGAGTGTCTCTACAACAGTGAGGGATGAGAAGGAAATAATTCATTTAAAATGTATATTCCTTACCAAGTTAGTCCACACATACTTATATAGTGACTTGAATAGTTATATTTTCAATTGTGCATATAAGGCTAGGTATCCCCACACAAATATTCGTATCTCTTTATGACAAATTAAACAATATAATATCAAAAAATAGGAGATATTAAATAGGGTTAGGGGCATCATAAAGTTTGTATACTTCTCCTCTTCAAAACAAATGAACATAGATGAGATACCATAAATCATGTGAACATGCTACCCATATTTAGAATAACCTACAGAGTAATAGTAGTCACACCAAAAGAAGCACATGTAGAGGTGTTTACCCACCACCTGGTGATTTAACATATCTCATCTCAAGTTATCATAACCAATTTTTGGTAGCTAAGGGGAGCTACAATATATGATTTATCTCGTCCTCCATTATCACCAACAATCATTCTACACATGGGGAATGTGTGAGTCTTAGATAATCAAGGAACTTGCAAGAAACCTTTGGTTGCAAATATTTGATAGCGGGTGAATCAATTTTGTGTGGAGAAACTACCATCATTTAACACTATAACACTTGGTAACATAACACACCTAAAAGATAGATGTCGTGTCTTGCTCTCAAGGCGGTGCTAGGAATCATGGCACATGAGTCGATGTTGCATGGAGGCACTGCTATCACTTAACATTTTATCATTTGGTAACATAGAACACCTAAAATATGAAATTTGTGTCTGGCTTTCAAGGTGTGTGAAGGAATTATCATGCATTCCATAATGGCTATCACAATGAGACGCCTCGAAACCTGTTGTCAAGACTATATTTATAAGGTGGTTTTGAAAGAGACAATCCAACTAACTCCAATAGTGTTTTTTTAAGAGTTATTCATTTAAACCAGCAATGGTGTGATCATTTTCATTAGAATCTACATTTGTTGTGATACATTGCATTACAATCCTTTAATTCATGTGAAGCTCAAGATTGAGCTTCTCACAATTGCAATTGTTCTGTTATTGTTGTATGTATTTGGATTATGCAAAATTTTGTCATCTATTTTTCTTCATTGTAGTTTAAATTTCCTTGTGATAAATTACATTCAAACTTTCAATTCTTACAGAGTTCAAGGTTAAGTTTCTCGCAATTTCAATTGTTCTATTATTGTTGAATGTATTTGGATTATATGATATTCTTTTGTATTTCTTTCTACATTGTGATTTAAATTTACTTCCAAGGCACAACAAATTAATGTGCATAAATACGAAGGTGTAACATACCCAACCACCCCTATGCCCACTAGCATGGTGGGGCACTAGAAAATTCCTTCAATTTTCCCAATGAATTCCTCTTCAATAACCAAATTTGATACCACGATTAACTTATTCCCTTTCATATGATGAAAATACATATACAAATGGCCTAGAGATTCATATATACTCATGATACATACACAATTATAAATATGCACAATGGTTCTTAAAACATTACAAAAATTAAGCACATAAATTTACATAATTGATAGCATAAACATAATATTTTACACCAACTAGTTGTTGATGTGGGATGTTCCTCCTAGACATATGCACTATTGCACCAGGTATTTCTGAAATAGAACACCCCCAATCTAGGGATATGAATCCACAAGGACTAATGAGCACTCTCTTAGCCCAAATCGCACTAATTTATTAGCCTAAGCATTCATGCAATCCTCCCAACTCACCACCTTTCTTTCCCCCTG
>JASDQU010438275.1:66834-80521 GCA_032191745.1 Picea mariana
GGGGGATGGTGGAGTCCAGAAGCGGAAGACAAGGATTTCGTCAGGGTGCCTATTGAGGTGATCGTCGGCTCAGAGCTGGGGGGGGATGGATTCCAAGATGTTGCAGTAGCATAATTGCCATCGGTACTGTCACGGGAGGGAGAGGCCTTTGAAGAGTCTGTTGTTCCTTTCTTTCCAGGTTTGCCAAAGAATGAAGCCTGGGATGAGCTGCCAGACACAATTAAGGAGGGGTGAATGGAAAGCTTGGTCCCGCCAGTTGGCAATGGTCTCCAGTATGCTGTCCCTACGACGGTCGAAAGTCCGCATAATGATCGCCACCTGATCCCAGATCTGGGCGGTGTAATGGCAGGAGTTGAGAATATGTTCCATTGTTTCCTCTGCCTCGCCACACAGTAGGTACATAGAAGGCCCCACGGACCCCCTTTTCGTTAGGTTGTCCCATGTGAGAATACTGGAGTGTGCGACTAGCGAGAGGAAGAGGGTAACTTTAGGCCAGTGCTTTAGATTCCAGAGCTTGCTCCATAATTGCATGTTGGGGAGGGGGTCTGAGGGAGCCCTGAGCCGGTATGCTTCTCTTATGCTGAAGGTGCCACGCGGTTTGTGTCCCCACCTCAGAATGTCCTCTCTTTCTATGATGGGAATTCTTCGCTTCTGCAATTCCTCCTGCAAAGGACCTAGATTCTCGTCTAGCTCCAAATTGAGGCGTTCCCTATCCACGTGCCACTGGCGCCATGTATCTTCCGGAGAGTCGACCTTCTAGTAATCGACCATTCTTATTAATCTTGTCCGATTGGCCTGTGTGCAGATGTTAAGGGCCCATTCCTCCTTACCCAGGATCGGCCATTGCTGCCAGGAGTCCTGCCAAAACAGGGCAGTCTTCCCATTCCAGATATCCCAGAAAGCATGTTCAGTTATCAAGCGCCGTTTCTGCATGGCCGCAGTCCATATCAAGGAGCCCTGATTGTCTTCGTCCCACCGGATTAAGTTTCTTTCTGCTATATTTGGAGCATATTTCTTTCTCCAGAGCCGGGCCCAAAGGTCCTTGGGGATTTTTAGACAGCGCCACCAAATCTTGGCGCTGAGGACCTTGTTCATGATGATGGGATCCCTTAGCCCTAGGCCACCTTGCTCCTTGGGGCGACAGAGCTTGTCCCAGCTGACCAAAGCCATTTTATTCCCTGTATTGAGTCCCTGCCAGATGAAATTCCGTTGAAGGCCTTTGATGGTATTGAGCAAAAACTTTGGAGCGGCCAGCGCCGAGAAGGAATAGATCGAGAGGGCTTGAAGGATAACCTTGAGGAGAATGAGACGACTGGGTAGGTTAAGAACTCTGTAGGTCCAAAAGGACAGACGCTTGGTGAAGGCAGACAAGAGGTGCTCCCACGAGGAGTTCCAGAGTGCAGTGTCTATCAGTGGGATGCCAAGGTATTTGGACGGAAGGGAGCTTCTGCTGAAACCTAGAAGGCCCGAGATGTGGCGCTGTATTGGAGGGGGAGTATTGAAGAAAAAGACTTGGGATTTGTCCTTATTGCAATCCAGACTAGAGGCCTCAGAGAAAGTCTGGAGGAGACCCAGGAGAGAGTTAGCTTCCCGGACCGTTGGGCTACCCATCAGGAGGGTGTCGTCAACAAATTGACTGTGCGAGACAGGCGGGGAGATGCCATGGAGAGGCAGCCATGACAACTGCTTTGAATCAATTGCTGCATGGATAGATCTGCTAAGGCCTTCGGCCATGATAATGAAAAGGAAGGGGGAGAGGGGATCGCCTTGCCTAATCCCTCGTGAAGGGGAGAAGGGCTGTGAGGGAACACCATTGACAAGGATAGAGAAGAAAGCCATCGAGGTTAGATTCAGTATCCAATCTACCCATCTTGAATCAAAGCCAAAAGCCAGCAACATTGCGCGCATATATTCCCAACTGATCTTGTCAAAGGCTTTAGAGAGGTCTAATTTAAGAAGCATACCTGGGGTTTTGGTTTTCTGCAAGGAGTGGATCACTTCATGAGATAGGATGACACTGTCTAAGATCTGTCTTTCCTCCACGTAGCCAGATTGCTCCAGGGAAATGATTGCCGGCAAGATGGTTTTGAGTCTCCTGGCTATCAATTTTGTAAGGAGCTTATAGATAACATTACAGAGAGCGATGGGCCTGAACGCCTTGGGATGATGAGCTTGCCCCTCTTTGGGGACTAAGGTGATGAAGGTTGCATTGAGATCATGGAGGACCTGTCTCGAAGCTCGGGAGTCTTCCAGTATTTCCCAGACTTCTATTCTAATCATCGCCCAACAGTGATGGAAGAAGTCGCTGGTGAAACCGTCAGGGCCAGGAGCCTTGCACTTCGGAGTTTCCTGAAGAGCTTGGTCCACTTCCTCAATGGTTATTGGTCTGAGAAGGCTGACGTTCTACTCCGGAGTGACAAGTGAAGGAACATGCTGCGTAATCTTGTTGATGGCTTCTGATCTGTCTACCTGCGGTTCCGTAAGGAGGTTTTGAAAGTGCCTTATCAGGGTAGCCTCCATATCTTCATGCGAGTGTAAGATGTCCCCTTCATCGGAGATGAGATGCATGATCTTGTTGGTATGACGCCTTTGAATGACCGTTCTATGGAAAAATTTGGTGTTGCGCTCCCCCTCTTTGAGCCATTGCACCCGCGATTTCTGCCGCCAAAGAATTTCTTCTTGACACCTCCTGTCTTCGAGCTGTTGATTTATGCTTATTTCTTGGGCCTTGAGCTCTCTTGTTAGTCCCTGCAGCCTAATTTGATGCTGAATTTCTTCCATTTGTGCCGTGAGATGTTTTTTAGCGTCAAGGATATTGCCGAAAGTGTTCTGATTCCAGAGTTTGAGAGTGTGCTCGAGGTTCTTTAGTTTCTGCTGAAATTTGTACATTTTGGAACCTCGAGGAACCTCTACTTCCCTCCACCAGGTTTGGATGTTTTCTTGGAAGTCATGATGGTCTAGCCAGAATGACTCAAATCTGAAGGGTTTCTTACCAGGTATGGCTGAAATATTCACCCATAGTTGTAGCGGCCAGTGGTCGGACCCCAGGAAATTGAGTATAGTGGATTCCATAGAAGTGCCTTCTAGCATGAGCACTTCAGAGACTAGAAATCTATCTAGTCTGCAAGCTATTTGGTGACTTATAGTTCTTCTATTTGTCCAGGTGTGGAAGCCATTACTGGTGTTCAGATCTATTAAGTCAAGATTGTCTATGAGACTGTTGAAATCGCTGGATTCCCTGTCCAACCGGCGCAAACCTCCTCTTTTCTCTTCCAAGCTGCGGATGATATTGAAGTCACCTTCTACAATCCAGTTGTTATAATGGGTGTGGTTCGAAGCCTGGCTCAGGCTTCTGAGAAAAGCCTACTTATCCCATGGGTTGGCTGGGCCATAGACATTGATCAGATGTCCGGGCTTGTTTGAACCTATGAGCATGTAATCAGCTTTGATGGCCCATCTAGTAGCCGAGAAATTCTCCAGGATTATTGCATTGGTATTCCACAAAATGGTTAATCCACCGGCTGTGCCTGTGGCATCTATAGACATTGCTGCCCCCTGCTTCTAGCACTTGGGTAGTAGTTTGTCAATGTCTTCTGAGCTGCATTTTGTTTCCTGAAGGAATAAGACTTCTGGTTGTTCTGCTATGATCAACTCCCGTAGATGTTTTTGCTTGCTACGTCCATTGATACCTCTAATGTTCCAGGTGAGGACCTTCATGATGACGGGGCGGTGGGGAGGGGAGGGAAGCTATCTGAGATCAGGTTGATTTGTCCAGAATTCACCATAGAGTTTCCTATTTCTTGTATGAGTTTGTTGGTGGATTTTCTACCCCGCTTTTTCTCATCTTTCTGGATTTTGTTTGGGTTTTTAGATTGACCCCCCTGGATTCCTAGGCCCTTGCTAGCTCGCGCTAAGGATCCCGCAGAGGAATTGAGAAACACCTTGTGAACGTTCCGCAGCTGATCTCTGGGAATGGTGTAGAGTTTTTGCTGCCTGTAGGTGTGCTCCAGGTGCTCCAGATCTACCCCAGCGAGGTCCTGTTCCTCTAGTTCCATATCCGCCTCCCCATCCTCCATCTCCGGTAGGTCTTGTTGGTCTTTGGCCATGTCGGGTGGGGTGGGATCCGGTGCCTTGAGCATAGAGGGTCATTCTTTACCTGGGCCAATGGGTGGAGGTTCAGTGACTGGAGGGATGGCCTTCGATTGGCCATGGGTGATGCCCTCTTCTGTTTGATCTTGCAGGATTGAAAATTTGTCACTAGTTGAGGGATCTTTACTTACCTGAGCCGGTTGCCTCTTTGCTCCTTGACGCCTTTTCCCCGTTGGTTGTACAAAGCCGTCCTTGTCCTTGCCACCTTCTAGGTTCCCTTCTTTTTGTGCATTATTGAGTGGGCATTCCCGGAAGAGGTGACCATGCTCATGGCACTTCCTACATCGGAACGGGATGTGCTCGTAGTCGATGGTCTGAGACCAGTCTTCATCATGGTACTCCAATGTGATGGATCCCGGAAGTGGTTTAGCAATGTTCATGTACACATAGATGCGTGCGTACGAGGTATAGCGTCGCTTCTTAGTGGCCTCTGAGGACTTGACGTAAATGCCTATGGTGTTGCCAATGCCGGCCAGGACCTCTTCCAGCCAGAATTCCTGGGGTAGGGAGTAAAGTCTGATCCAGACCGGTGCGTGGGAAAAGTACTCCTTCTCAGGGCTGAACTTCTCAGTCCAGAATTTAAGGAAAAGTCATGCCGAATTATAGAAATACGACCCTCCCTCGAAGACACGATTCCGATCCTCCAAGTTATGAAAGATGATGGTGAAGAACCCTTTGGAGCCTAGCTGCAAGTCGTAATGCCCTCTCGGTTTCCACCAATGATGTATCCATCTGATCAAGTCTCGCTCAGAGGGCCAAAGCCCTAGGAATTTGCCTATTAGGGCATAATCCCTCATGTACTGCTTCTGTTCCTCAATACGCGGTGTGCTGATTAAATATTTCGAGGCTTGAGGGGCTTGAGGAATACACTTACCTGGTAACCAGGGAGTTGACGCGGGGGCTTTCTCTTTCACCGGATCTATTTCCATTTCACGGTCTTTGAAGGAGCCCTCCTCCAAAAGCTTCTCACGCAGGCTCGGTGGCGTCTCAAAATTTGGCCGTTTCAGCCCTTCAGAAAGAGTGCCGCCTGCTGTTACTCGGCTGTAGGAGGCACCCTGCGGCGCCCCCTCTTGGCGTTCCATGGCCTCAAAGGCCGAGAGTCGTGGTTTCCCAGGTCGTGTTTGCGAGGAAGGGTGAACAACATTTTATTTTATTAATGTTTATTAATAGCAATCATTGGTGCACTTTATTTGTTAAGCATTGGGGCGTTATGTTTTAAGAGCATCGGTGCATTTTGTCGACTTCGGCACACCAATGTTCAAAACCTCGGGTCGCCTACCTCCGCTAAACACCTCTTCTATAAACATATAAAGGATAATGTTTTCGAAAAGTTTCCGTAAAAACCTCCACTGCAAGGTGTTCTCCTTGTAGTGATCAAAATATGCCTTCCTTCTTATCAAACTCATAAAACAAATAAAGAATATATGCTTAGAACTCAGTCCTTCTAACTGGTTTACAAGTTTGATCTGGTTGTGAACAGTCATGATGGATGGAACAAGGAACCTTCCATTGACTATGAACCTTATGCACTATCTTATTATACCTGCCATAGGCTAGGTATATAACAATGAGCTCCGCATTGAATCATTGACTCTGTATTAGTTTACACATTGACTAAAACAATTTAACCATATTCCTAATTTTAACTTTACCAAATCATGTTATTTATTTTCTAGTGAGCCCTTCGAACGAGGAAAAAGGAACCACACAACACAAAAACAATTAATAAAGGAAAAAATAAGGCCTTTAAAGTGAATCTACACACCATTTCACACTCATGTCATGTTAGACCAACTATACATTCTAATTAAGGTTGTGGCCTAAGGTTGTGTTTAGTGACAGATTGTGCAAAAGAAAGAAGACTTGGATGCAGAAAAATAACAATTGGTTTAGTAAATGGGGCATTTGCTTGAGCATGTGTCCTACAAAGAGTAAAGAGATAAAAACTTTTGTGATGGATAAGTTCCACAAACGTACTTGGGAGAAAGAGCTAGGGAGATAGAAGAAGTACTACATTGAAGAGTTTAACCCCACTCATAACCATCGACAAAAGGCGTACATAGGGACCAATATTTCTTGGAGATCTAAAATTCTTATTGCTCAATTAAGGACTAATTCTCATCAACTCTGTTGTGAAACAGGGTGTTGGAAAAGGCCAAAAGAAAGGTGTGAAGAAAGAGTATGTATTTTGTGCTCGTCCGGAAAAGTGGAAATAAAAAAACATTTCATTTTAGAATGTGAGGCCCTAAAAAACAGCAGGGAAAATTATGCAGGTATTCTGGCAGCTAATTCTTGGGATAATCTATTCAACAAAGAGTTTGTTGAGAAGCTGGGAGCGATTATTGTAAAACTTCACAGGAAAAGGGCCGAATACAAAAGCCATATGGAAAAACAATATGTCCCACAGGCTATTTTTAGCCTCGTGGACGTTAAAAATACTTTCTTTCTTAATAAATATATTTTCCATTAATTTTCATAAATAGATGATTTATTTGGGTTTTATTTTTTTGAGGTCTTCATCTCTTTCATACTAGAGGTATTCATTGTTCGTCAATATTTGCGTTGCGAGGGTTAGGTCTAGAGCGCTTTGGTCCATGTAGTTTTGGGTTAGATTTTGTTCGATTCCAAGTTATAGCGGGTGTACATTTCATAATTTGAAGGTTTCGTTAAATGGAACTATCGACAAAGTATAAGAAGCAAATTGGGTAGTGTAGTGGCCTACTATGGTAGTCTAACAAAATCGATGGAAAAGGAACAAGCCAACAAAATTGATGGACATGGTGAAAGACATCTGCTTAGATAAGTGTCATTTTTATGTTATTTCTCAACTAATAGATAGGGTTATAGTTCACTTGCACACATCATGAAGTCTGATACTGTGATTAGGGATGGAATTTGATAGACAATTTGACTAAAAATTTGGCTACCCATCAACTTTATTCGATAAAATTAAAATGATCATAATGAGCACTGGAATTGTCAAAGTCAGGGTGGTTGAGTTTTGTCCAGTAACTCAGTGAATGAAACCTTTTAAGCTCTAGCACTCAGTCTTGTTGAATGGGTGAGGATACAATTAACGTGTCATTTTTTTGTGGTTTGTCTACTAACAACTCTCTGCACATCATGCAATCTGTGAAGGAAACTTTCTAAGCTCTCAACATCTGGTTCGATCCTCTTTCACACCTATCACAATGTTTAATCAAATGATATGGGTGAAAGGTGGTGATAATAGTCAAATAGGACGGAAAAGATTCACATTGTTCATCAATGCTTATTGTCTTTTCTGCCTTGTCGTCAATCTCTGACTCTAAAATAGATTCCAACGTTAACCCTTGTATCATCACGAGACACTCTAATATAAAATTAATAAAATTAAATTAAAAATGTGTTTTAAGTTTCTTAATATTTTAATATAGCATTAAAAAATGTTTTTGATTTTTTTAATATTTAATATAAAATTATTGTAACAATTAATAAATGATAAAATAAACTAAATAATAAGAAAAATAAATAAGGTTGGGACACTTTCACATTGAAGATTGTAATACACTTACAATTTCTAAAATCTAAAGTGTTTCAGTACTTATGATTTGGTTTTGCTTATAATAAAATTAAAATGAATGATTAGAAGTGAGTATATATCCTTTTAAATGTATTTCTTTATTAAATAAATAAGTATGTCTTATTAGTCCCTGCTGAAGGCATAGAGGGACTACAACGATCGATAATTCGTTGACTTCATATTAATAAGTCTTTTAACTATAAATTTTCGTATCATCTCTATTGTTCAAACTATATAACTAAAAACATTATTTTTTATATAATAAAAAAAACCTTATATGTCATCATCTCATTGGAGAATAGATTTGAAGTCTTATTGCGAGCTTCTCTATTCCCAATGTTTTAAATGTTTAGATATCCAAAGTTTTGAGCATCAACGCTCTTTCTTAATGTTTTTATTATTTCTATTTGTATTGAAATGTTTACGTACCGAAAGTTTTGAGCATTGACACTCTTTTTGAGGTACTTGAATAGGCCTGGTAGCTTAAATGTTTACATAGTGCGAGGCCCTTAAACAAGTCTGAAAACTTAAATGTTTACATAGCCCGAGGCCCTTAAACAAGCCTGACAACTTTAAATGTTTACTTAAATAGGGTTGTCACAATACATTTTTCCTCGAATTTTTCCATACAGTGTTACAAGGAATTTGGACAATATTGTTGTCCATCGCCACTCGCATAACCATCATATGTTTCATACTTCTTCTATGCTTGGAATGCAATTTAGTCATCATTGAAGATACAAATATTGTTTATTGGTTCACTAGTTGCTTCTTGTTCGTTAGTTCATTGGTTCATCGGTTGCTGCTTGTTGTTGTTTGGTTCAACTTTGCAAGGTTGAGGTCCTGCACCTACAGTTGAACTTGTTGGTGCTTGTTGCTTGCTTTTGTTTGCTTCAACTTTGCAAGGTTGGGGTCTTGCACTCGCAGTCTGAGCTATTTTTTCACTTTGCAGGATTCAAGTCTTGCACCCACAATTGGACTTGTGATTCTGTCGTTCATCGTTGCGGAGTAAGTTTTGATACCATAGTTTCATTCATATTCGTTCTTTGTTGTTTACCGTTTGTAGTTTGCAAGTAATAATGTTTAAGTATTTCCACTCACATGTTCATCACATGTTTCATATCTCTTCTATGCTTGGAATGCAATTTAGTCATCATTTAAGATACACATATTGTTTACTTGTTCACTGGTTTGTTGTTTCGTCGGTTGCTGTTTGTTGTTGTTTGGTTCAACTTTGCAAGGTTGAGGTCCTGCACCTACAGTTGGACCTGTTGGTGCTTTCTCATTGGTTTGTTGCTTTCTTCTTGCTTTCATTTGCTTTGACTTTGCAAGGTTGGGGTCTTGCACCTACATTTGGAGTTGTTTTTGGCACTTTGCAGGGTTCAAGTCCTGCACCCGCAATTGAACCAGCGGTTATGTCGTTCATCATTAACAAGTAAGTTTGAATACCATACTTTCATTCGTATTCATTGTTTACTATTCTCCGTTTGCATTTTGCAAGTAAGAATGTTTAAGTATTTATTCATCGTTCTTATCCTGTAGACTTTCCATAGAGGTTGGCATATCTTTTTCTCCAGCTCTTAAATTTTCCTCTGATTTTTTCCCGAGGCTTTGCACCATGTGCATGCCAATGTCGTCTGCACAACTCCGGATGTCATTTTTTTCTAGCATTGCAAATCCCGGTCCTTGCCATATGTTACGAAGTGGAAATCTCATGCCTGAAACGAATAAGGAATTCTTTAGCCTTCACACCTTGCCCTGGATGATATTCCCAGCTTGCCCAAGAATGAGTACCTGCCTATCCCATACGGGAATCGAACCCGTGTCTGTCGCATGAAAAATATGATGTCAATCTTGTTGCCTTTGTAGGATGTTCTTGTAGAAGAAAACTGTAGGTAGGTGTAGAAGGGCTAGGTATGGTGCAATGGTGGCTAGGCTGTAACAAAATTGCACAAAATTGGCATATCTTTCTCTCCTGCTCTTAAATTTTGCTCCAATTTTTTCTCCAAACTCTGAACCATACCTATATGCCTTTGCAAAATGTTCTTGTAGAAGAAAAGTATGCTGAGATGGTGCTAGCAAGAGTAGTCTTCTGTGGATTACAAATTGCAATATTCAATGTCTATGTCGCTCCGCGTGCAACATTGCTAACATAATGAATGTTTTTTCAAATTCATTACACCATTTACATATGAACGAAACCATTATCATTCTAAGATACTTCAGTGTTGACATGCTACAAAATAGTGCCATAACAAAACAATTGGAAAACTACATGTGCAATTACAATGTCCGCTTTCTTTTGGTTAATATAAAACATGTACAAAACACACTTATTGACCATATATGGTGAAATGTGCCCATATCACAATACAAGCTCTTTATCTTCTACACAGACTGCTCTGACCACGATACAATTCGTCTTGTACTTGAATTATGAAATATACATCAAATATATTACAAAATTATATTTCCATGTCTGAAAGCATATTTGGATACTTTGTTGCACAAAACCAAATCATTCAGCTACGACCATCCAACTCCTTAATATTTTCTGGCTTGTAATATATTTTGGCCAGGAAAAATTCTATATAACCACAACCATGGATCAAGAAAAACAAAGGTTCATGCTTCTAACGCTTTTTTATTCTATTCCTTTGATTCTCATTTACTGTATGTACATATTACTTGTTTTCCCTTACATACCAGCTTACATTCATGTTCATTGTATTTTGTGCGTTCCCACATTGAAACAAATAGAATAAATCGAGAAGACGAAAAACTCTTTACCACAAATGTAGAAGAGGATATACAAAGGTGCATGCTGCTACTCTTATTTCATATTCCATTGTTTTGTATTCCATTTATTGTCTGTATATTTTTTCTACTGCTTTGCACCTAATTTATCGTATGTAGATATTACGTATCTTCCTACATAATAACTTACCTTCATGTCAATTGTATTCTGTGTGCTCCTACATTGAAATAAATAGAATCGTATTTATTTTTTTACATGTCTTTCTACATACCAACTTACCTTCACGTCCATTATATTTTCTGCATTGCTACATTGAAAGAACAAGTTTAGTTGGACAAGAGGATGAAATTTTATATGCCACAATAGAGGAAGATGAAGTACAATCTTCAAAAAGGTATACCAATTGTGATAGTAAATCAAACACACAAAACGAGTAGGTGGATAAAATATTGGACTAGAAAACGATGATTTGGCAACAATGGGCCTTTTTTGAGACTTCCCGCTTCCGAACATTTCCCTCCCCATTTCTATTTTCCCACTCTCTATTATCCCTTTTTTTCCCTCTTCTATACTTAACCGAATTCCCCTTTCTTTTCCCCCTCTACTTTCACTTTCTAGTTGATTTGCTTAGTCATTTTTCTGAAAATGTCTAGGTGCATGGGTTGGCTGATCCGTAGGATCTTTTAATGACTATGGTTGAGTTTTAATTTTGCATGCGTTAATTAACCATTTGAGAAACTTAGTGAAAGAATGAGGAAAGAAGACGAATTATGACAGCCATATACACATATGCAGATCTGAAATGAAATAGTAGACAACAAAACATAACACGCAGATTGATAATGGAGTTCGACACAACTTTGCCTACGTCTCCGGGCCTTTGTCTTTGTGGGGAGGCTTCTTTATTTCTGTTCAAGAGCTCAAAAATACATCGCTGCAATGCCAAATGGCTACAAGACTGATCTGGTCATGTTCATCCAGATCTTAAGAACCCTGCAAAGAAAATGGCATGCAAAATGGACATTCGGAGCTCCCAGAAATGACCCGACAGCGTCTGCTCCTCAAAATCTTCCTTGCATAAAAATGGCTTTGGCTTGGCTTCTCTTCAACATAACTCTGCTCTGACTGCCCCTTGACTATCCTCCATGGCCTCAAACATGCCTTGTTTATATAGATCTGAAGTTGGTTGCTCATCTCCAACTTCCTCCCAAAATTTGGGCTCCAAAAATGCCCAATATCTCCCAAAAATGGAGAAAATGCATTAAAATCAGGCATATAATCTTTAGAAAATAAAAAACCATAACAAAAACCCACTTTTTAACAAAAATCGGGCGCAGCCCCCTTTTGGCACACCCTGGTCATATGGGACGACCCATGTGGCCGAGCGCTGTCATTATAGCGCTGGCCCCCTCTGCATTCGGCTCCCGGTCGTGGCGCATGGTCAAAAGACCACGGGCTGGTGGTTATAACAAACTCGCGCCCTTTTGGTGGCTGTAGCCCCGGTCCTGTGGTAACTGCTCGGGATCCGGGGGCTAGTCCTATCCATACATCCCCGTAGCGCTCGCGCTCTCGGTCACGGTTGAGTGGTGTTTACGTTGAACCGAGGGCGGGGGCTAAGCCTCGACCCTTTCCTCCGCCGAAAAAACATTTAAATTAATTAAAATAAATTATTTACCACGTGGTTTATAAGAACCAACAGGTGCTCAGGTGGTTAGCCCGGTCCTGCCAGTCCACTCCTTGGTGGTGAGGTTGGGGGTTTGACCCACTGTAAAACCAAACGACTTTTACATAAAACCCAACAGCCAACCACAAGGTGCCACGTGGTAGCGCGTGACTGGGCCACATGGCACCTCAACAACCAACCACATCATGCCACATGTCAAATGCTGATTGGCCCACGTGCCTGCCACCTATCGACCGTACTGCCACCTGTCAGCCTGTGTGTCTGCCCTGTCAGCCTGCCATGTCAGTTGCTGATGTCATCCGTGCCACGTGTCACCCTTACAGTGGTGAAACGTGTCATCCATGCATTGGTCCATCTGTACGCCAATCAACCTGCCACGTTCTGCCACATGTCGTCACCCGAGGCTGCCATGTGTCATCTTCTGGAGCTGCCACATTAGCCTGTACGGACTGTACAGTCATCCCCTTTTTTGCCTGTTTGACTTTTTGAACAAAATGTGATATCTTGCTCATACGGAGCCCATTTAACGAAGTAAATATACCACCGGAATCAGGAAGATGAGACAGACGCAATGGCGCTGGTTTCGTCGCATTCCGAGCACTTTCATTTTTGAGCATTTTTCAAGCCCTGTCAGGCTTCTGGATCCGATTTCGGATCACACCTCCCCACAAAAAGACCTTTTGGTCCCCAAAAGGTTACTGACCAGCGAACAAGCTCGGGATAGGCCACCCGGCTTGTCCTCTGTCTCTGAACTCTGTCCTGTGCACCTGTCTCATCGAGATCAACTGTAACACAATCATGACAACTGACAGTATATTGTTAGCCATTTGAACCCTGTTACATCTTACTGAAGCCACTATCATCCATGTAGAAAACATTGCTAATGATAGTATCAAAAAGATGACTGCAAATGAGCTGATATACTTGAAATATCTGCACGACATGAGCTTATCTTGAAGCAATTTATGATTGATTTTCCATTCAACAACCATGTCTTGTTCTTGCTTAAGATCAATTACTTCATTTGAAACAATTATTGGTTTGTTGATTGCTTGCACTGCCTTCTTTAATTGTTCCATTGTTTGAAGTGTTTTATTTTCTTTAACACGATGAGCATGAACCACATAATCATGACCTGCTTTAGTGAATTGATATTGATTCTTTGTCCCGTAGAAGATTGNATAAATATGGGCTACCTAAGACCATTCCACATTCTCTTAACGACACTACATCACATGTTACTTCATCCACATACTTAGATGAAATTGCAAATTTTATTGTGCACTTCTTTGTTATGTGCATCTGATGATGATTGCTTATCCATTTAAGTGTGTAAGGCTTACGATGAGTTTGTGTTGTTAATCCCAATTGCTTAACTAATTCTTCTGAGATTAGATTAGATTGAGATCCACTGTCGATTAATGTGTCTATCTTAGTGTGTCGCATGATTACCCTTATATGAAACAACTTGCTTCTACAATCAATGTCTTCACCAAATTTACCTGTCATACCAACCAATGAAATCTTTGACTCA
>JASDQU010438276.1:0-16754 GCA_032191745.1 Picea mariana
TACCCAATTAGTGAAAGTGGGCAATCTGCAACATAAAAGATACCAAAACTGGGAGTACCTTTCACATATCTAAGGATTCTCTTTGTAGCTTTCCAATGAAGCTCATGAGGCTCTTGCATATATCTGGAACAAACTCCTACTACAAAATAGATATCAGGTCGAGTGTGAGTAAGATACAACAAACTCCCAACCAACTATCGATACAATGTACTGTCCACCAAAGGTGTAGTACCTGTATCCTCAAATATGACCCCCGAAAGAAAGGGAGATGCTGCTGGCTTGCATTCTGTCATCTAAAAGTGGACAAGTAGATCTGATGCATACTTAGACTGTGCCATCTTGATCCTTTAAGTAGAGTGAGAAACTTCAAGACCAACAAAGTAGTGTAACAATCCCAAATCTATCATGGAAAATCGATCGTGCAATGCTGATTTTGCCGAATCAAAAGCTGAAGTAAGGTTCCCTGTCATCAGTAAGTCATATAAATAAAGTAATATTATAAAAAGGGAATCATCATGTTGTATAAAATAAACATTCGGATCAGATTTTCATCGAATGAATCTAATGGAAAGAAGGAAAGAATCCATCTTTGCATACCAGGCTCTGGGAGCCTGTTTTAGGCCATACAAAGATTTCTTTAATATGAAAATGAAGGAAGAGTTATGAATGTATCCCTATGAATTATCCATATAGATATAATCCTTGAGATCTCCATTAAGAAATTCACTCTTCACATCCATGTGGTGAACTTCCCATCTGCGAGAAGTGGCAATGGCCAAAACTAGTCGAATGGAGTCCATTTTTGCAACAGGTGCAAATGTCTCTGTGTAGTCTATGCCATGTACCTGTGAGTATCCTTTTGCAAAAATCAGTCTTTTTACTTTCTAATCTCACCATATACAGAAATCTTTGTTCGATATATCCATCGACATCGAACAAGCTTTCTTCCTTTTGGAAGTGGAACCAAGTCCCATGTGTTGTTGTCCATAAGAGCAGAGTACTTTTCATCCATGGCAGCCTCCCAGAGTAGGTTTCCAACAGCCTTAGAGTGTGAATTTGGATATGAAACAAGTTTCATATATAAATTTATGGGAAACAAAGGTTCTATGGCAGCCAAGGCTTGAGGATCCCCAAAAAACTGTGATCTAGTTCTTCTTGTATTCGCAGGATCACCGACTAGTTCACCCGCATCTTGTAGGGTTTTCTCTGCCCAAGTTGGAAACTGAGTTGGATAAGACATGAAATTATCCTAATCCTCTATATCAGACCCAAAAGGCTGCTCTAATGGATTCTCTAAAGTTATCAAAGAAGTTTCTGACTCCTCCTCATCAGTGACAACAAGTGGTTCCTCGGCAGGGTCTTTTGAAAAATCATGCAGTGATTCTTCTTCAAACTTCACACTTCGAGCTAGAATGAACTTTTCAGTGTGAGAGTCCAGCACTATATATCCTTTGAAACCTTCAAGATATCAAAAAAATATGCATTCAACACTTTGAGGCTCCAAAGCCTTCCTCTTATCTATCAGAATGTGAGCCCATGCTCGTGAACCAAAAATACGAAAGTGCGACACTTTCGGTTTCTTACTGGTCCAACATTCAAAATGAGTGGTTCCTTTGAGTGATTTGTGAGGAGCTCAGTTTTGAATGTATGCTGCATAATTAATATCTTCATCCCATAGCTTGGGAGATAATTATTTCGACCGTAGCATACAATTGGCCATCTCTTTTAAGGATCGGTTTTTCCTCTCTGCAACACCGTTCTGCTGTGGTGTATATGGCAATGTGTGTTGTAGTTGTATACTGATTGAAGGCTGTGGGAATGGGACCATGATGTCACTATGAATCAGCCCAAGAGTTTAAGAAGCTCTCTGTGCCTTCCCTTTGTCAAACTTTTTCTCTGGATGCTTGCCAAGAATGCATCCTTGACATGCACCACTTGTGAATTTAATAGATGGCAATCCTTTTACCATGTTTTCCTTGTTGAGTTGATGCAAGTACTTATAGTTTAGATGGCCAAATATTTCATGCCATAAACTTCTGATATCATTATATTGTGATATAAATATAGTGCTAATATATTTAGGAACAAAGTGGGAGAAGAAATGCAAATGAGAACCGTGATCTGCAATTCCATGTGCAAGCTGTGAGCCCATGGAAATGTCGGTAATCACTGCAGAGTCTGGAGTGAAATCCACCTTCCTTCCAGAGCTGGAATGAGTGATATGATATATAGAGAGAATATTTGTGGACAGTGAGGGAACATGAAGCACATTTTTGAAGCATCCCCCTTCAAGATCAACAATTCCTTCTCCGCACACCTTTGCGGGTGTGTCATCTCCCAAGTAAATTGGGGATCTGGTGCTTTCTTCGATGGAGCAAAATTCATCTTTTGATGCAGCCATATGGTTTAATGCACATGAATAAAGTATCCAAGATGATGGAGTGGATGTGACAAACATTAAAGCATGACCATCTCGTGCTCTCCCTCCCATTCTGTTATCATCTTTCTTCTTTGCATTTTCGGGCACTGTGAGATTGTGTTGCTGCAATTGCTTAGCCATCTCTTCGATAGTCTTCCTCATGCAATTTTATTCAGTATGAAAACCTTTGGAACAGTAGCTGAAAATTTTTCTTTCCTTCTTCTTCTTACCCTTAGGCTCAGAAGAGTTATTTGAAGATTGTACGGATCTCTCCTTCTTCGATTCAGGAAATTTACCCATTCCTTTTTTCTTGTCTTTTCCACTACTCTTTGGAGCATTAGTAGCCGCAAGTGCTTGGTTCTTGGAATGCTTGATGGCACCCATTTGGACTAACTTATATTTCTCTTGATTCAATTCTACAATTAAATCATTCAATGGAGGAATTTTCCATTTTTCCTGAGTCAATTTAGATGCTTGAAAAGACGACACAAATACAGAATATTCAGGGCCTAATTTCGAGAGAATTGAAAGGATGAACTGTTCTTCCTCTTTCGTGACTACACATGCATTAATTTCAATGAGGAGGTATTTGAAATTGGTGAATAATTCTTGCAGGTTACTGAAATGAATTGGACTTAGGGATATGAGTTCATTCTCCAGTTGATGCACTCTCATTGCATCCTGCTTGCCGAATAGTCCTTCCAATGTGGTCCAGACCACCTTGGGAGTAGTGGCTCTACTGACATGAAAGAGGAGATATCTGGAAATTGATAGGAATATCATCCCAATTTATTCATTTAATTTATTGAAATACTTTATCTTCTCCGCTACAGAAGTCGGTTCTTTCTCCATTCCCATTGTTACCTGGTAAAGCTCTTTGCTTCAGAGGAGCAGAGAGATCTCTGTCTTCCATTCGAAGTAATTGAAAGGATTTAGAATGAGTTTTGTGGGATGAGAGAGATGATACATTGCTGCTTGTTTCACCTCTTTATGATCTATACCTGCAAATAAAACCATGTACAATCCACTAGATTCAATCTAGCTCTTATACCATGTAGAATTCCTATAGAAACCCCGATAGATCTAGAATTCTAGTAAAATTGAACACAAACAATTTTCTGATATTCAAGAGATGATAGAAAGTTTTTTCTCCATAAATCAGAGAATTATATTAATTAAAAATGAATATACATGAGAAACCATCCTCAAAAAGAAGAGAGGAGGTGAATATATAGAATTTCCAAAATATAAATTCTAGTAAAAAAAAGCTAGAAATAGCTAAAATAGGTGTCATAAGCTAAGGGAGACCACATAGTTCGACCTAGACCAATAAAGATACATGTCACACACTCATTAATTTCCAAAATATTCAAGTGATGTGCATTAGCTCACTTAAGCTCACTTAACTGACAAGAGAAGCAGTTCCAAGTCGCTTAACTGACCCGAAATAGTAGTTACTAATAATAGTAACGACAAAAATCATTAATTAAGGAATAAATCTCTCACTCAAAGAGGAGGTGCACATTCCCCAATAATAGATGAGTTTTTTCATGGGGGAGTTGGAATAAATCATGAATAAGTCAAGAAAATCAAGAATAAATTGAGAAAATCAAGAACCGAGAGTTGAGTCTTGATCTTAAATTAGCAGTTTTCCCTAAAATATAGGGATGAGGCGCCCTTCTTCTCCATGTGGCCAAATTAGGTGAAATAAAGTGTAAATGAATGTATTAACCAAGATCTAGGAGTCTAAGATAGGTATAAACTAATGTAAGTTAGGGTTATTCTCCAATAGACTGGGTGTGAGAAAGACATGCAGAACAAAGAAGACAAGGTGTTTTTTAGAGTGTTATGCATGTGAGTAGAAGCAGACAGAGTACATGACCTGAAGTGGATATGAGAGGTGGAGTTTAGAGCATGCAAAGACAACACAGAGTATAAATTTAGAAGAGAAACTAAATAGATATTATTATTCGAAGTGCATAGCAGGAGAGAGGGCAGAGTATAGAAGCAGAACAAAGCATAGAAGCTGGAAGAGGCTGAGGAGACATGGAGCTATAACAAACCATATCAGAGACAAAGAAAGTAAGTAAATTTTTGTAATTTTCAATCAGGGTGGTAGGGTGGAGCTAGGGAGGATTGTAATCCTCTAAATTCTAGTTGGTGCTAGAAGATATTCTGGGAGTTGTTGCTTCCATCTAGTGGGTGCTAGAGAAACCAGAAAGTTGGTGCTAGAGAAATGTGAGAGTTGGTTCTCTCTACAAGTTGTAGCTTGCTATTAGAGGTTGTAGCCTCATATTTGAGTTGGAGCTCAAAGACTGTGATGTACATGAAAGTTGGAGCTTGATTGAAATCCTAAGAAGAAGAGGTTTTCACCCTTTATGGGTTTCCTCATGAAATCTGTGCCTTTGTGTATTCTATGTGATTTACCAAATATTGTATATCTATGCATGTTAAGATATCAACAACACATTAAATGATAATCTAGAAAGAATCAGAAAATAACAGGAAAAGTTTCAAGCTTATTTACATAACTGATTCACCCCCCCCTCTTAGTTATATTTTCAACAATGATCCTCTCAAGGCCATCACATGAGTAGATCTGGTCAACATGGGGCTAGGTAATGTGGGTAAATCTCCTCCAAGTGGGAATAATATCATCAATGAGCCAAATCTTGCCCCATAAATGTGCAATTGGCAAGCCCCAATGGAACTAAATCCTCTGATAAGTGTGGGAAAATCCTCCAACAAGCTCGTCCAGTGTCATGGTGTCAACCACTGCTTAGTTGTTGCCCAAAATATGCCCAAATATAGAGGAAGGGTCCATCCTGGCCAACATCAAGTACTACTCATCTACCGAAATTCCATGTTTGCAGGCTGGATGCCTCTAGATACCATTCTGATACAATTATCCACAAAAATGGGGTTAACAATAACAATTGTTTCAGTGTAAAACTATTTAATTAAATTTATGTTTTAATTAAAATTTATTAAAATTAAAAAAATTTAAGTTTGAATTCATTTTGAATTGAAATAAATTAAATGAAGTATAATGCCTTTCAAAATGCATATTTGAACACTAAACGGATTTGGATAAAAATATGGAAAAAGTATGTATAATGTTTTTAAAGCTTATGTGGAGGGGAGGGCCCATGGCCCACGTTCCCCCATCCACATTCCCCATTTACCAAACACATATGTGCCCCTTTGAGAACCTTTAAACGTATACTAAGTCCTTCAAACACACTCAACATACTTTATGTTAACTCCATCGATGCATGCAGAGGAATACAAAGAACTTAACACTAACTTCGTTGATGTATGTGGAGAAATTAATACTAACTTTATCTATGTGTGCAACGAACTTAATACTAATTCCATCGATGTGTGCGAAGCACTTGCAATGATGAGTGCCAATTTCAAGGAGACTGAACTTACAATTGTTTTTTTTGTCGCATTGGTTTTTGGTTCACATTTTTATTGATGGAGGGGGAGTGACCCACAACCCCTCCATATGAAAACCTTGCTTTATGGAATGTGGGGATAAGGGGCATGGAATTACACCACCTTTCCCATTATACTTATCATTATTTAATATGGCAAGAAATAATGAAGGTAGGGGAGGGATCATGCCCCCCGCCCAGTTTTCAATCATTTTTTTGAAATATTTTAATAATAATGCTTAATCTTGAGAGATGAGGCTGAGTGGGAGAAAATGGATCTCTCCCTCTTTAAAAAATAATTCTTGAATCCTTTTAATTACTTAAATTAAAATATTTTCCTACTTATACAAAACCAAAATTGAACGAACACCATCAGAGGAAACCAAGTCCAATACATGACAATTCGAGCTCAGTGAGTCTACACACCGCTTGATGATGATAAAAAGATAAATTATAGGCTTAGGTATTGAAACAATCACTCGCTCGAAGGGATTAAAAGAATGCACACCAACATGATCATTTGACGAATTTTATAACTTAGCTACATCTTACAACGACAAGGTTCATAACTCGGCCTCCGATTCAAATCAAAGGAGTTCCTTCAAACTGCTCTAACACACATCGAAGGAGTTCATTTGAAATCTTCGATGCACATTGGAGGAGTTCCCATCAACTCCTCTGATGCACATCAGAGGAGTTCCCATCAATTCCTCTGATGCGAATCGGAGGAGTTCCCATTAACTCCTCTGAAACCTAAAAAAATACCTTTTGTAAGACAACCAAAACGTTTGACTTGAGTATCCATTACACACATTCTTTATACCGTTGAAAAGGTATTTCTTAGATATATGAATTTCTAGTTATATGTTTTAATAAATTACTAACCTATTGTCTTTATGTTTCAATATGAATATCTGGTACCTTGTTGTCAGCCCCAGAGAATGCAACACCTCAATCATGAGCATATGAACCAGGAATCAAATGCAGGGAAATTTACATGATATTTCAATTAATTAATGCCTCAATAATTTGCATGCATATTATTAGTCTTGATAGTTTATTTGGAGTTACTCTCATCTATTGTATGTGAATGGTGCCAGGTACAAAGTGGAGGAGGGTCGTGCTTAGAATCCTCACACTGTAATCTACAGGCAAAGATGACGAAGGAGAAATAACAACAGATGTAGCAGTGATAGAGGAGAAACAATGAAAATATAAGGAAAATGGATATTTAAGAGGATATCTATAAACTCCATGATGATCAATTGTTAAACTCAGATGACAAAGATGTTTCCATGTCCAGGCCAATCTTCATGGTGCGCAAGGCACATATGGTCGTAATCTATGGTGGCCCACTAGCACTAGAAGACACATTCAAATTGTAATTGTTGTCTTTGTTTCTAATCATTACAAAGGGAATAAGACAAACGTTGGAAGGATAAAGGTCATAGAGGAAGGAGGAAGGCCAAGGGTCACATTGAACTTCATTAAATACTAAAATTGTACCCAAATAAAGGGGATTTTGGATCTTCAAACATTGTACACTTTTGAACTATTTTGGGAATACAATGTCAACTAAAATTGGAGATCTTTCCTTAGAGTTTGCATGCACTATTGATATGGACAAGCCCTCAGGGCCAACTTTTGATAGAGATAAGGACTCACATTTGTTGTTGTTTTTCTATGAACTATTTCAAGAAAAACTTTTGCTATTCACATGGGCTGTAAAAGCATGTTTGTTTATGGACTATTCTGACACAATATGTGTTTTCTTGCAATTTTGTTATTATGCATTATTTCTCATTTCCTGAGCACATGAGTTGCCAATTTATGTGATATAGTGACTTAGACTATTATGGTTATATATTAATGTGCATGTGTTATCTAACTCTATTTCTTTATTTCATTTATTTTGGTGAAGCTATTGGTAGAGTTAGTCTCATGTTCATATCATTCACTTACGTTAATTCGCTCATAGCTAGGATATAATAGATTAAAAGTAGATTATATTCCTACATTTAAATAGGCTTCATATACCTCTTTTGTTTTCATAACCATCCATCACTCACCTTCATCAGTGGACAGATACATAACTTGTAAAACCAAACTAGCAATGGCTGTTGGGCTAAAATATGGATGGGTTCCCTATCCCAAATAGTGAGAGGTCTAATTGGGACTTCTTACCAGGGGTAACCCCTTACTTTTTTCAGGTGATTTAGAACCCATCAACAAGTTCATAACATTTTAAATCTATATATATCATATGGATTTTATTTTCAAATGAAAAATGACTTCTACCAGGAACCCAAATTCAAGACTTTTTGTAAAATAGAGGGTAAACTTGTGTTACTATAAAATGCATGCCTAGGACTCATATGACCTCCAAGTTGAGTGATTAAATTTATGGATTTTACATTTTATCATTTTACATCTATTCATACCTTTACTTGTGCATTTTCAAATAGAAAACCCTCTAGTCATGTGTATAAAGGTTAAAAACTCCTTTGTAAATGAAAAAAATGCATAAAGGGGAAAATGCTTAAAACTGCATGTAACTAGGGAATCATGAAAATGCACGCCCAAGTATTAAAACACTTGTAATTTTAGTGATTCAAGTTTTTTAGAGTGTATTAGGAAATTTTACACCGATCTACATATTTAATTTTTCCTTTGTAAACATAAAAGAGACTGTCATGTAAAAGAGACAAAATCTACCTTGTAAATTCAAACACCAAAATAATAGAAAGTGATCGAATGGAAATGTACGTCCATGTTTCTATTTAGCTCAAAATATAATGATTTAAGTTTTTTTTTTAAATTTGATAACATTTTAAATCTATATATTTCATCCCAAGTGCATTTTAAAATGACTAAGGACTTCTACCTTGAACAAAGTTTCAAGATTTTTTGTAAAATGGAGGGTAAAATTGTCTTACTGTAAAATTCATGCCTAAGACTTATATGAACTCCAAATTGAGTGGTTCAATATGTGGAGTTTGGATTTTATCATTTTGAATCTATTCATACTTTATTTGTGCAGTTTGAAACAAAAAACCCCCGACTGTGCATAAAGACTAAAACTTGCCTTGTAAGTGCATAAAAATGTATAAAAATGCATGAAAACAAGACATGATGAAACATTCATGCCCTAGGAATAAAAACACATGTATGGTATTGGTAATTTGCAAGTTACAAGTTACACGACTATGGATTTGTTGTAAACCCTACATACTGTATACTAGGGTGATTTGTGCCCAAAATTTAGTAAAAGGTTGAAATATACATGAACCTTTGGCAACTATGCACATACACTAACTAAAGTGAAAAAATGAATACTAACTACCTTTGTCCATGAGCTCAATGAGGCAGGATATTGTACAACCGAACCACACATAGGCTATTTGTTAGTTGCATTTCCATTGCAAATACCTACATAAATCATCAGAGAATATTTTTTTTTTTATGGAATACCTCACGGGAAATCCTCAAGTACTTCCCCACTTCATGGATGATAAATGGGGTAAACCACCAACCCTGATTATGAGGCATAACCCCAAAGGGGGACAAGATATTCAAATACGTGGCCTCCTCTATTGGGGATAACTTCACGTCTAGCTCATAATCACTTGAGTTAACCCTTGGGATTAGAGAATAAAATGTTATATGACTAAATAATAATTAAATAAATAAACAAACATATCAATATGTATGAGACTATCGGAAGAGTAAAGTTGAATACCTGAATGAGTTTCTCTTGGTTTTGAGAATAATATATTCTCTATTGAACAAGGCAAACCACGTGAAGGTGGAAACTCATTTGGCCCCTCCCTCCCACTCACATCACTCTCAATTACCCATACCCAATCTATATACTAGAAAATAATTGAGAGTGTCATAGTACAATTCATGCACATAAAGTAGCAAAACAAAATTTAAAGGTAAATGAAAGAAACAATGTGTGTCTAGATATGTGGTTTTGTACATACAAACATATAACATACATCCATAAGAAGATTGAAACAAATAATATATATTAATATATTTTATCATCAAAATATTTTTCCATTATACATGTTTCTTATAATATATACAATCACTTCTTTTTCTGATTTTTAGTTTTCATAAATTTGTTAATTGACTCATCCATGTCTAGGTCTGCTTTAATTGTTGGGAATGTTATCTCACAATCTGTAGATTGGGAAAACTCCAACCCAACTCACGGAAGTGTGAAAACTATGAGATTACCTACCCATTGTCACCTTATATAGACACTCCCCTCGCTTTAGTGATGATGAAATAGCCCCAAGGGGGGAATCTCATGACCCTAGGGGGATTGAGATGAAAAGTGATATGATGATGAGTGAAACCCATATAGGTCAAGCTTGGAGATGAATAATGTATTGGAAATGAGTCTTTTGAAGGAGGAGAGGGTTTCCAAGTGTTTTTTACCTGAAAAATGATGTTAGCCTTGCCCGTAACAAGACAAATGATCATAAACCAAGCTTTAAATCAAATGAGAATAAAAAATATAAGCTTGTTGTCCCAAATTGTAGCATTATGGAAATATATAGATCAACAAATAAATATGTTACTAGATTCAAAATTTACCATCCAAAACATCAAACAATTATAGGGTAATCAAGACCTAAACATGTAGATAATATCTACCATTTACACCTCAACAAAATGGAGTTGTAGAAAGGATGAACATGACGCTGATGGGAAAATTAAGGTGCATGGTTAGTGGTGTGAGGTTAGGGAAAGAATTCTGGGTAGAGGTAGTGGGTACTTCACGTTACCTGGTCAATCGATCACCCTCATCAACATTGGATGACGAGACTCCACATGAGCTATGGTCTGGTAAGAAACCTTCTCTCACACCTCTCAAGGTATTTGGTTGTGAGGCCTATGTTCATGTTCCAAAAGAAATCATAAGTAAGCTAGATAAGATGGCTGAAAAGTGTATCTTTATTGGGTATAAATATGGTATAAAAGTTTATAATCTTTGGAACCTAGAAACTAGGAAGGTTTTGTATAGCCGAGATGTGGTATTTAGATAAATGAAGGATGTTGTCAAACAGGAAGTCCTACCAAGTAAGGAAGAACTGGTGAAAATAGAGTTTGAGCCAAAGGATGATGAATCAAACTCTATAGAAGAACATGAATCAAAAGAAGAAGTTTCTTTATAACATCCCCAACCACCCACAGGTCGGGGTATGCTACCTGCAAGCCTGCCCTTGGACTTCTTTCTCTTACCGATACCTTTTTAAAATACAAGGATGCATAAAAGAAAAGATTTAATGACATGCACAACAATATACATCAAGCATGCATAATCTAAGATATTCAATTAAACGATAATTAAATATACAACAGAAATACATTCATATACATGTAAATGATACCATAACATAGAGCACTTATCTTTATGAAAGTGACACCAACTAGTTGCAGACCAAGGACTTTCCACTCAACTGTAGACACTGCTATTCCAAATCTCAACAACAACGTCACCCCCGAGCCAGGGCTATGAATCCACAAGGATAGTTCTAGAGTGTTACTTGGCTTCCCAAACCAGTCAACACCCAAGCTCTCACAGGCTTCCCAACACTCACAACAATCCAAGTACCCAACTATCTTCTACCCATCGTGCACCACCTGAGAGAACAAACCTCCACCCTTATCTACTAGGCAGTTCCTTAGGAAGTCCTCCTTATTTGAGCCTCCAACACAACTGGTCTAGAATCTCAATGCTGGAACTCTCAGGACTCGCAAATGTGAGCAACGCTCGTCACAGGCCAATGCATTTCAGGCATGCAGGCCTCAAGTCACGACTGGATCACTCCAATGACCACTACAACCCACCATATCATGGCTAATTATTAAGTAGTTCGGTTCCCTTTCCCAAGCCAATATGTGGATGAGGATGGATCAATGGATGGGTAAGTGATTGCATGAAAGTGTCTGAAGGGAATGAATGAATGTACAGGAAACTAGTGAACAAGCCATCAGTCGAACCCCCCCATCATACCAAAGGCGGGTTTTAAGTAACTTCATGGGGAAACAAAAACCTCCTGGCCTTCCCCAAGAAGCTCACGTAACCGATCCCCTCCCTTAGACAAAAAGGGTAATTAAAATATGAATAAAAACTTAGCCCCTCAAGACCCTTGTCTTGTGGAATCATAGCCCCCTATAACTCTAGTCCTTGTTCGTCTAGCACCCATCGATGTGCTTATTATTAATAATGATCAAAACATTACATTTCTTGGGCATACTGGCCCTTTAATAATTGTTTGGGCACTCAATCCTCTCAGCATTGTAACAATACATTATTTAAAATGGGGGTTCAAAACCTGAGGTATTATGTCCCCTCCCCCTTATTTTGGCACTGTCCTCAATGCATATAAAAAATAGAGATCAAAATCTCAAATTTATTCAAAAATCTGTGGGTACTCTGCCCGCATGGCATCTTCATGCTCCCAAGTAGCATACCCTGGCCTGTGGGTGGTTGGGGATGTTACAGTTTGGTATCAGAGCTTCTGGTTGAAAAACCAGGCTAGTTTGGGCTGATTCTGTTGGTCAGAGTCTCATGGTTACAGATCGAACTCTAACCGTGGAGTTGAAAATCTCAGGAGGAATGGCGCTGCAGAATCTACGCAGGCGTTAGATCATCAGAGACCCATTGTAAGGGGTTCGAAGGATCATGACCGTCCCCTTCGAATTCGGGAGCGATCACGACTGTAGGATCAAAATAGATCCAGGATCGTTGGATTGGAGAGACAGGTGGCAGGAGATCCAGAAATATGGAAGTTTGTGGATGAGGATGAGGTGATATAGCCAAAGTAGATCTTGATCGTCGATCACCAAGAGGTACGTGTCAGCGGATCAGTAACTTCAGAGAAATTTGTTCGAGAGGTTTTTAGTTGAGATTTTAAACTCCCGAAGCCCGAAGAGATGGAGAGATGAAGTAAATCTCGATCGTCCTATCATCCAAAATAGATCTCAGTCGCTAGATCCTCCAAAGTAAATCTCAAGCGTCGGATCATCCTAGGTGAATCATGGTTGTTTGATCTAGAAGAGACGTGGCCCAAAGTAAGCCTCAATCGTTCGATTCAATAGGACATGTGACATAATCCCATGTACTTTGAGGAGGTTTGAAGTTTAAGATTTCTGAAACCCGAAGACCTGAAGGGATCTCAACCATTGATCTACTGAAGAGCCATGTGTCACCAGATCTAGGGATTGGGATAAAAGACAGTGGGGCCAGATAAGTTTTGGAATTTGAGATTTTTGAAGTCCAAAGACCTGAAGTAAAACATAGCCGTTAGATTAAGGAGGACATGAGGTGCAAATCCGTGGACTCCGGGTGAAGACCCTATGTTAATCTTAGTCGTCCGATCTAGGATGACACATGGCGGTAGATTGGCCAGTTCGGGAACTCAGAGTTCAAGAGAATTGGAAGTGTGCTAGTATGAAAACTCCAAAAGTTTCAAAGCCTGAAGAGCCAAAGTGATGGGGCATGATGACATCACCTAGAGGTGATATGGACCCTGGAATTCCCGAAGTGACATGGCTTGTGGATGTCACATGGGATGATGTGGACACATGGGATGTGTGCCACATGTTAGTATGTTTTGAGCATTTGGAGTGTTGAAAAGGTAGTTAGAACATGACACATGGCACCCTCCTGATTGGGACACTTGTCTGCTCATAGTATTTCAGCACGTGGTGACAGATCATGAAGTTTGAAGACTAGGCACTCTAGAGGGGAAAGATGTGACAGGTTCCGTTGGGTCAAAAACTCCCAAAGGTCGAAGTACATATTGACCATTGATTCCAGAAGACATGTGTTGAAGGATCATCGACTTTGGGTGAAAACACTTCGAGAGAAAGTGCGGGAGGGAAGTTTGAAACTTCCAAAGCCTGAAGATCTGAAATGATTCATAGTCACTGATCTGTGGGAGGAAACATGTCGGCAGATCATGAAATCTAGGTAAAAATAATTCCAGGAGGAGGAAAGCGAGGAAGTTGAGGCTCTCGAAGCGTGGAGTCTCGAAGCTCTGGACAAGCACTTTTTCAGATAAGCGTAGGGTCATGTTCATGGTCATATGTAGATTGATAGCTAAGGGAAGGACGTCTAAGTTCTGAATTGGTTATCCTCGAGACATAAAAGTGATAAGGAAGGATTTAACCATGGTTTCTAGTCATGGTCACCTAGGAAGGTGGTTTGAAGGAAGCACCTGTGCATGATGAAATTCTATGTCAGCCAAGGATAATAGGACATTGTTATTTTTGAAGAATGGGGATATGGTCTCCATGAACAAAAAAAAGGAAAGAGACCTGTAGCATGGTTGGGAAATTTTGTTTATCATATGCATAATTCTACCAAAATGGTCACTTGCACATTTTGCAGAATTAAGGGGTTTAAACACATCAACTCATGATGCATATTGAGGAATGGAAGAAGGCAAGGGAGCCTATAGTCATGATAAGGAGGTCGAAGAAAAGAATGCTAGAGTTGGTAATGCAGAGACAGAGTCCAATGGACGCAAGGGAAACGGAGAGAAGGAAACGTTAATAGAAATGGTAATAATCCTGAAGATGGAAGTGCAGAGCTACAAAGAAAACAACGAGAGACTGATGAGAGATAAAAGTTAGATAAATGCTCGAGTGTTGCAGAGCTTAAATCAATTGCAGAGGAAAATGAAGAAGGGATCAAACTCAAGACAAGAGGAAGGAGGCAGGTGTCATGAAATAAGAGATGCTCGTGGAAGAGCTAGTTATTCCATAAGTGCTAGTAGAGCTCATGGGCACCACTCACCTCCTTACTCAAATAGAAAGTTTGATGCATCAGGTGATCCCGTAAGCAACCCAGAGGTGTCCTTTATCACACAAAAAATAAGGAAACAAGAGGTATATAGTTTGCAAGGAGAGCTGAGGAAGCTCAAGCCACCTTCCTTCAATGGTGAAAGAGAAAGGGAAGATGATGCCAAAGCATGGTTTCTTGGGCTTTAGAGATATTTTCAATTGCATAACTATTCATCAAACCTGGAAGCTAGGATTGCCACCTACCATTTACATGAGAAGGGTGCGATGTGGTGGGACCAACTGAAGCAAGTGGAACATGTTAATGAAAGTAGGATCACTTGGAAACAATTCAAGAAGTACTTCTAGAAGGAGTACCTCTCAGAGAATTTATACGACAAGAAAATGTAGGATTTCTCTGAACTCAGGTTGGGAAGCATGACAATGGCAGAGTACGAGAAGAAGTTCTTGGGATTGTTAAAATATGTCAAGTTCATTGGTGATGAGAAAGTGAAAATACAGAGATTTCTAAGTGGATTTACAACCTTTTATAAGGAAAATATCAAGTATGATGAACCCATGACCTTGACTGAGGCCATCAGGAAGGATAAATACCTGTATGAGCAAGGCCAGAGAAGAGAATCCTTGCATAAATCTTGGAAGGACAAGAAGAATGAGATGTCTGACCAGAGGAGGAAAGGATTCAAACCTCCCTTCAATAGGAATGAGCCTAATATAAATCCTCAACATCAATATGCTAAGGGGGAATCCAAGAAAGAATATTCCTTGGGAAAAAGGGGAAGACCACTATTGGCATAGGGGCAGACCCAAGGTTCAACGCTACAATAGAGAACCAACAAAACCCTAACTATCGACCCTTTTGGAAACACCTGCGAAGCAGATGAAGTCTCACTCGAGGTAGAGGCAGGGGTGGTTGTAGGACTCAAGTGTTTGTAACCTTAGCCAGGACACAGATATGTGATTGTATTACTTAATAAATCATTTAGCACCTTTAGTTCTTTAACACACAATCATTATCTACTTCGCTGATAGAACAGAGCCTCGCAATATTCATGGTAATCTACCGTATACAAGCACTTAGCATAAGTAAATAGGTTATACCAACCAGATTAAGAACTAAGAACAACCATATGTATCAGATCTAACATTCTCACACATCATAAGCACAAAGCAAGTAGATATGTCCAACTACATTAGAGCACACATTAAGGTAAAGCACAAAACGAGACAACACAGGATTTATGCAGTTCACCCCTCTCCTGGGGCTACGTCCACCAACTCTTCTTCTTTATTTCCTTCATTCAATTTGTTACAACACAGAGCCTCAAAACCCTTACTCTGCACATGATAGAAGATCTGCGTAGATTGCTAGATCCTTATTCCTTGCGTTACAACACTAAGTCTTTCACAATCTGTCACAACTACTTGCACTCAGCTCTACAAGTCTCTTACAATCATGCACAAAGCATCCAAAAACCCTACTTGCACTTAACATACATTCACATCACTTAGGTCTAGCACTTAGCCTTTCATTCATCTCTCCCCCTTTTCTTCCTAGCCTAGGCATCTATTTATATACCAAATAGGCCTAAACATGGGTAAACCCATGGGATGACATCCTTTTCCTGTTACATATTCCCACAAACCCAAAAAGAGGCCCAAAAGGGGGCCGAGATCATGTGATCTACGCTTCGACTTGTGCTCCTCCTTCGATAGGCTATCGAAGTCCCAAAATAGGTCAACATGACCAAGAAAATCCCAAAAATTGGTCAAGGGCCAACAACCACCAATCCAATGTTGGGGATGCAAAGAAGATCACCTGTACAAGGATTGCCCACACAGAAAAGATAGAGTGAAGACTATGCACAATGTCTAATAGGCTACAACAGTCGAAGATATGGGAAGAATCTATGTAGCTTTAAATGATCGACAAATAGAGTACCAATCCAATATGATCGAGGTGGAAGGTAAGATCATAAATCATCCTTTTGCTATTTTGATTGATTCAAGAGCAAGTCATTGCTACATTGATCCTAAGATAGTGGATATATTACATTTGGAGAAAATTA
>JASDQU010438276.1:17195-44734 GCA_032191745.1 Picea mariana
TCCGCTGCAGCAGTCGGTTCTTTCTCCGTTCCCATTGTTACCTGGTAAAGCCCTTTGCTTCGAAGGAGCAAAGAGATCTTTGTCTTCCATTCAAAGTAATTGAAAGGATTTAGAATGAGTTTTGTGGGATGAGAGAGATGATACATTTCTTCTTTTTTCACCTCTTGATGATCTATACCTTCAAATAAAACCGTGTACAATCCACTAGATTCAATCTAGCTCTGATACCATGTAGAATTCCTGCAAAAACCCCGATAGATCTAGAATTCTAGTTAAATTGAACACAAACAATTTGCTGATATTCAAGAGATGAGAGAAAGTTTTTGCTCCATAAATCAGAGAATTATATTAATAAAAAATGAATATACATGAGCAACCATCCTCAAAAAGAAGAGAGGATGTGAATATATAGAATTTCCAACATAGAAATTCTAGTCAAAAAAAGCTAGAAATAGCTAAAATAGGTGTCATAAGCTAAGGGAGACCACATAGTTCGACCTAGACCACTAAAGATACATGTCACACACTCATTAATGTCCACAAGAGTCAAGTGATGCACATTATCTCATTTAAGGTCACTTAACTGACAAGAGAAGCAATTCCAACTCACTTAATTGACTCGAAATAGTAGTTACTAATAATTGAAACGACAAAAATCATTAATTAAAAAATAAATCTCTCACTCAAAGAGGAGGTGCACATTTCCCAATAATAGATGAGTTTTTGCATGGGGGAGTTGGAATAAATCATGAATAAATCAAGAAAATCAAGAATAAATCGAGAAAATCAAGAACAGGGAGTTGAGTCTTGATCTTAAATTAACAGCTTTCCCTAAAATATAGGGATGAGGCGCCCTTCTTCTCTATGTGGCCAAATTAGGTGAAATAAAGTGTAAATGAATGTATTAACCAAGATCTAGGAGTCTAATCTAGGTATAAACTAATGTAAGTTAGGGTTATTCTCCAACAGACTGGGTGTGAGAAAGACATGCAGAACAAAGAAGACAAGGTGTTTTTTAGAGTGTTATGCATGTGAGTAGAAGCAGACAGAGTACATGACCTGAGGTGGATATGAGAGGCAGAGTTTAGAGTATGCAGAGACAACACAGAGTATAAATTTAGAAGAGAAACTAAATAGATATTATTATTCGAAGTGCGCAACAAGAGAGCGGGCATAGTATAGAAGCAGAACAAAGCATAGAAGTTGGAAGAGGCTGAGGAGACATGGAGCTGTAACAAACCATATCAGAGACAAAGAAAGTAAGTAAATTTTTGTAAGTTTCAATCAGGGTGGTAGGGTGTAACTAGGGAGGATTTCAATCCTCTAAATTCTAGTTGGTGCTAGAAGATATTCTTGGAGTTGTTGCTTCCATCTAGTGGGTGCTAGAGAAACCAGGAAGTTGGTGCTAGAGAAATGTGAGAGTTGGTGCTCTTTGCAAGTTGTAGCTTTCTATTAGAGGTTGTAGCCTCATATTTGAGTTGGATCTCAAAGACTGTGATGTACATGAAAGTTGGAGCTTGATTGACATCCTAAGAAGAATAGGTTTTCACCCTTTATGGGTTTCCTCATGAAATCTGTGCCTCTATGTATTCTGTGTGATTTACCAAATATTGTATATCTATGCATGTTAAGATATCAACAACACATTAAATAATAATCTAGAAAGAATCAGAAAATAACAGGAAAAGTTTCAAGCTTATTTACATAACTGATTCACCCCCCCCTCCTAGTTATATTTTCAACAATGATCCTCTCAAGGCCATCGCATGAGTAGATCCGGTCAACATGGGGCTAGGTAATGTGGGGAAATCTCCTCCAAGTGGGAAGAATATCATCAATGAGCCAAATCCTCCCCCATAAATGTGCAATTGGCAAGCCCCAATGGAAATAAATCCTCCGATAAGTGTGGGAAAATCCTCCAACAAGCCCGTCCAGTGTCATGGTGTCAACTGCTGCTTAGCTGTTGCCCAAAATATGCCCAAAAATAGAGGAAGGGTCCATCCTGGCCAACATCAAGTACTGCTCATCTACCGACATTCCATGTTTGCAACTTGGATGCCTCTAGATACCATTCTGATACAATTATCCACAAAAATGGGGATAACAATAACAATTGTTTCAGTGTAAAACTATTTAATTAAATTTACGTTTTAATTAAAATTTATTTAAATTAGAAAAAATAAGTTTGAATTCATTTTGAATTGAAACAAATTAAATGAAGTATAATTCCTTTCAAAATGCATATTTGAACACTAAACAGATTTGGATAAAAATATGGAAAAAGTATGTATAATGTTTTTAAATCTTATGTGGAGGGGAGGGCCCATGTCCCACGTTCCCCATTTACCAAACACATATGTGCCCCTTTGAAAACCTTTAAACGTATACTAAGTCCTTCAAACACGCTCAAAAAACTTTATGTTAACTCCATCGATGCATGCAGAGGAATACAAAGGACTTAANATAAGGATGAGAACACATTTAATGTCTTTGGGTGCTGATGTTTGGGAGAACTTAATACTAACTTTATCGATGTGTGCAACGAACTTAATACTAATTCCATCGATGTGTGCAAAGCACTTGCAATGCTGAGTGCCAATTTCAAGGAGACTGGACTTACAATTGTTTTTTTTGTCGCGTTGGTTTTTGGTTCACATTTTTATTGATGGAGGGGGAGTGACCCACAACCCCTCCATATGAAAACCTTTCTTTATGGAATGTGGGGATAATGGGCATGGAATTCCACCACCTTTCCTATTATACTTATCATTATTTAATGTGGCAAGAAATCATGAAGGTAGGGGAGGGATCATGCCCCCCACCCAGTTTTCAATCATTTTTTTGAAATATTTTAATAATAATGCTTAATCTTGAGAGATGAGGCTAAGTGGGAGAAAAGGGATCTCTCCCTCTTTAAAAAATAATTCTTGAATCCTTTTAATTACTTAAATTAAAATATTTTCCTACTTATACAAAACCAAAATTGAATGAACACCATCAGAGGAAACCAAGTCCAATACATGACAATTCGAGCTCAGTGAGTCTGCACACCGCATGATGATGATAAAAAGATAAAGTCTAGGCTTAGGTATTGAAACAATCACTTGCTCGAAGGGATTAAAAGAATGCACACCAACATGATCATTCGACGAATTTCATAACTTAGCTACATCTTACAACGACAAGGTTCATAAGTCGACCTCCGATTCAAATCAAAGGAGTTCCTTCAAACTCCTCCGACACACATCGAAGGAGTTCATTTGAACTCTTCGATGCACATTGGAGGAGTTCCCATCAACTCCTTTGATGCAAATCAGAGGAGTTCCCATCAATTCCTCTGATGCGAATCGGAGGAGTTCCCATTAACTCCTCTGAAGCCTAAAAAAATACCTTTTGTAAGACAACCATAACGTTTGACTTGAGTAACTATTATGCACATTCTTTATACTGTTGAAAAGGTATTTCTTAGATATATGACTTTCTAGTTATATGTTTTAATAAATTACTAACCTATTGTCTTTATGTTTCAATATGAATATCCGGTACCTTGTTTTCAGCCCCAGAGAATGCAACACCTCAATCATGAGCATATGAACCAGGAATCAAATGCAGGGAAGTTTACATGATATTTCAATTAATTAATGCCTCAATAATTTGCATGCATATTATTAGTCTTGATAGTTTATTTGGATTTACTCTCATCTATTGTATGTGAATGGTGCCAGGTACAAAGTGGAGGAGGGCCGTGCTTAGAATCCTCGCGATGCAATCTACAGGCAAAGACGACGAAGGAGAAATAACAACAGATGTAGCAGTGATAGAGGAGAAACAATGAAAATATAAGGAAAATGGATATTTAAGAGGATATATATAAACTCCATGATGATCGATTGTTAAACTCAGATGACGAATATGTTTCCATGTCCAGGCCAGTCTTCATGGTGCGCAAGACACATATGTCCGTAATCTATGATGGCCCACTAGCACTAGAAGACACATTCAAATTGTAATTGTTGTCTTTGTTTCTAATCATTACAAAGGGAATAAGACAAACGTTGGAAGGATAAAGGTCACAGAGGAAGGAGGAAGGCCAAGGGTCACATTGAACCTCATTAAATACTAAAATTGTACCCAAATAAAGGGGCTTTTGGATCTTCAAACATTGTACACTTTTGAACTATTTTGGGAATACAATGTCAACTAAAATTGGAGTTCTTTCCTTAGAGTTTGCATGCACTATTGATATGGACAAGCCCTCAGGGCCACTTTTGATAGAGATAAGGACTCACATTTGTTGTTGTTTTTCTATGAACTATTTCAATAAAAACTTTTGCTGTTCACATGGGCTGTAAAAACATGTTTGCTTATGGACTATTCTGACACAGTATGTGTTTTCTTGCAGTTTTGTTATTATGCATTATTTCTCATTTCCTGAGCATATGAGCTGCCAATTTATGTGATATAGTGACTTAGACTATTCTGGTTATATATTAATGTGCATGTGTTATCTAACTCTATTTATTCATTTCATTTATTTTGGTGAAGCTATTGGTAGAGTTAGTCTCATGTTCATATCATTCACTTACGTTAATTCGCTCCTAGCTAGGATATAATAGATTAAAAGTAGATTATATTCCTACATTTAAATAGGCTTCATATACCTCTTTTGTTTTCATAAACATCCATCACTCACCTTCATCAATGGACAGATACATAACATGTAAAACCAAACTAGCAATGGCTGTTGGGCTAGAATATGGATGGGATCCCTATCCCAAACAGTGAGAGGTCTAATTGGGACTTCTTACCGGGGGCAACCCCTTACTTTTTTCGAGCGATTTAGAACCCATCAACAAGTTCATAACATTCTAAATCTATATATATCATATGGATTTTATTTTCAAATGAAAAATGACTTCTACCAGGAACCCAAATTCAAGACTTTTTGTAAAATAGAGGGTAAACTTGTGTTACTATAAAATGCATGCCTAGGACTCATATGACCTCCAAGTTGAGTGATTAAATTTGTGGATTTTATATTTTATCATTTTACATCTATTCATACCTTTAATTGTGCATTTTCAAATAAAAAACCCTCTAGTCATGTGTATAAAGGTTAAAAACTCCTTCGTAAATGCAAAAAATGCATAAAGGGGAAAATGCTTAAAAATGCATGTAAGCAGGGAATCATGAAAATGCACACCCAAGTATTAAAACACTTGTAATTTTAGTGATTCAAGTTTTTTAGAGTGTATTAGGAAATTTTACACCGATCTACATATTTAGTTTTTCCTTTGTAAACATAAAAGAGACTGTCGTGTAAAAGAGACAAAATCTACCTTGTAAATTCAGACACCAAAACAATAGAAAGTGATCGAATGGAAATGTACGTCCATGTTTCTATTTAGCTAAAAATATAATGATTTAAGTTTTTTTTTTTTTTAAATTTAATAACATTTTAAATCTATATATTTCATCCCAAGTGCATTTTAAAATGACTAAGGACTTCTACCTTGAACAAAGTTTCAAGATTTTTTGTAAAATGGAGGGTAAAATTGTCTTACTGTAAAATGCATGCCTAAGACTCATATGACCTCCAAATTGAGTGGTTCAATATGTGGAGTTTGGATTTTATCATTTTGAATCTATTCATACTTTATTTGTGCAGTTTGAAACAAAAAACCCCTGACTGTGTATAAAGACTAAAACTTGCCTTGTAAGTGCATAAAAATGTATAAAAATGCATGAAAACAAGACATGATGAAAAATTCATGCCCTATGAATAAAAACACATGTATGGTATTGGTAATTTGCAAGTTACAAGTTACACGACTGTGGATTTGTTGTAAACCCTACATACTGTATACTAGGGTGATTTGTGCCCAAAATTTAGTAAAAGGTTGAAATATACATGAACCTTTGGCAACTATGCACATACACTAACTAAAGTGAAACAATGAGTACTAACTACCTTCGTCCATGAGCTCAATGAGGCAAGATATTGTACAATCGAACCACACATAGGCTATTTGTTAGTTTCATTTCCATTGCAAATACCTACATAAATCATCAGAGAATATATTTTTTTTTTTGATGGAATACCTCACGGGAAACCCTCAAGTACTTCCCCACTTCGTGGATGATAAATGGGGTAAACCACCAACCCTGATTATGAGGCATAACCCCAAAGGGGGACAAGATATTCAAATCCGTGGCCTCCTCTGTTGGGGATAACTTCACGTCTAGCTCATAACCACTTGAGTTAACCCTTAGGGATTAGAGAATAAAATGTTATATGACTAAATAATAATTAAATAAATAAACAAACATATCAATATGTATGAGACTATTGGAAGAGTAAAGTTGAATACCTGAATGAATTTCTCTTGGTTTTGAGAATAATATATTCTCTATTGAACAAGGCGAACCATGTGAAGGTGGAAACTCATTTGGCCCCTCCCTCCCACTCACATCACTCTCAATTACCCATACCTAATCTATATACTAGAAAATAATTGAGACTGTCATAGTACAATTCATGCACATAAAGTAGCAAAACAAAATTTAAAGGTATATGAAATAAACAATATGTGTGTAGATATGTGGTTTTGTACATACAAACATATACCATACATCCATAAGAAGGTTGAAACAAATAATATATATTAATATATTTTATCATCAAAATATTTTTCCATTATACATGTTTCTTATAATATATACAATCACTTCTTTTTCTGATTTTTAGTTTTCATAAATCTGTTAATTGACTCATCCATGTCTAGGTCCACTTTAATTGTTGGGAATGTTATCTCACAATCTGTAGATTGGGAAAAGTCCAACCCAATTCACGGAAGTGTGACAACTATTAGAGTACCTACCCATTGTCACCTTATATAGACACTCCCCTCGCTTTAGTGATGATGAAATAGCCCCAAGGGGGGAATCTCGTGACCCTAGGGGGATTGAGATGAAAAGTGATATGATGATGAGTGAAACCCCTATAGGTCAAGCTTGGAGATGAATAATGTATTGGAAATGAGTCTTTTGAAGGAGGAGAGGGTTTCGAAGTGTTTTTTACCTGAAAAATGATGTTAGCCTTGCCCGTAGCAAGACAAATGATCATAAACCAAGCCTTAAATCAAATGAGAATAAAAAATATAAGCTTGTTGTCCCAAATTGTAGCATTATGGAAATATATAGATCAAAAAATAAATATGTTACTAGATTCAAAATTTACCATCCAAAACATCAAACAATTATAGGGTAATCAAGACCTAAACATGTAGATAATATCTACCATTTACACCTCAACAAAATGGAGTTGTAGAAAGGATGAACATGATGCTAATGGGAAAATTAAGGTGCATGGTTAGTGGTGCGAGGTTAGGGAAAGAATTCTGGGTAGAGGTAGTGGGTACTTCACGTTACCTGGTCAATCGATCACCCTCATCAACATTGGATGACGAGACTCCACATGAGTTATGGTCTGGTAAGAAACCCTCTCCCACACATCTCAAGGTATTTGGTTGTGAGGCCTATGTTCATGTTCCAAAAGAAAACATAAGTAAGCTATATAAGAAGGAGGGAAAAATGTATCTTTATTGGGTATAAATATGGTATCAAAGTTTATAATCTTTGGAACCCAGAAACTAAGAAGGTTTTGTATAGCCGAGATGTGGTATTTAGATAAATGAAGGATGTTGTCAAACAGGAAGTCCTACCAAGTAAGGAAGAACTGGTGAAAATAGAGTTTGAGCCAAAGGATGATGAATCAAACTCTACAGAAGAACATGAATCAAAAGAAGAAGTTTCTTTGTAACATCCCCAACCACCCACAGGCCGGGGTATGCTACTTGCAAGCCTACCCTTGGACTTCTTTCTCTTACTGATACCTTTTTAAAATACAAGGATGCATAAAAGAAAAGATTTAACGACATGCACAACAATATACATCAAGCATGCATAATCTAAGATATTCAATTAAACGATAATTAAATATACAACGAAAATACATTCTTATACATGTAAATGATACCATAACAGAGAGCACTTATATTTATGAAAGATGACACCAACTGGTTGTAGACCAAGGAATTTCCACCCAACTGTAGACACTACTGTTCCAAATCTCAACAACAATGTCACCCCCGAGCCAGGGCTATGAATCCACAAGGATAGTTCTAGAGTGTTACTTGGCTTCCCAAACCAGTCAACACCCAAGCTCTCATAGGATTCCCAACACTCACAACAATCCAAGTACCCAACTATATTCTACCCATCTTGCACCACCTGAGAGAACAAACCCCCACCCTTCTCTGCCAGGAAGTCCCCCAGGAAGTCCTCCTTATTCGAGCCTCCAACACAACTGGTCCAGAATCTCAATGCTGGAACTCTCAGGACTCGTAAATGTGAGCAACGCTGGTCACATGCCAATGAATCTCAGACATGCAGGCCTCAAGTCATGACTGGATCACTCCAACGAAAACTACAACCCACCATATCGTGGCTAATTATTAAGTAGTTCGGTTCCCTTTCCCAAGCCAATATGCGGATGAGGATGGATCAATGGATGGGTAAGTGATTGCATGAAAGTGTGTGAAGGGAATGAATGAATGTACAAGAAACTAGTGAACAAGACATCAGTCGAACCCCCCCATCATACCAGAGGTGGGTTTTAAGTAACTTCATGGGGAAACAAGAACCTCCTGGCCTTCCCCAAGAAGCTCACGTAACCGATCCCCTCCCTTAGACAAAAAGGGTAATTAAAATACGAATAAACACTTAGCCCCTCAAGACCCCTCTCTTGTGGAATCATAGCCCCCTATAACTCTAGTCCTTGTTCGTTTAGCACCCATCGATGTGTTTATTATTAATAATGATCAAAACATTACATTTCTTGGGCATACTGGCCCTTTAATAATTGTTTGGTCACTCAAGCCTCTCAGCATTGTAACAATACATTATTTAAAATGGGGGTTCAAAACCTTGGGTGTTACATCCCCTCCCCCTTATTTTGGCACTGTCCTCAATGCATATAAAAAATAGAGATCAAAATTTCAAATTTATTCAAAAAAATGGGGGTACTCTGCCCGCATGGCATCTTCATGCTCCCAAGTAGCATACCCTGGCCTGTGGGTGGTTGGGGATGTTACAGTTTGGTATCAGAGCTTCTGGTTGAAAAACTGGGCCAGTTTGGGCTGAGTCTATTGGTCAGAGTCTCATGGTTACAGATCGAACTTTGACCGTGGAGTTGAAAATCTCAGGAGAAATGGCATTGCAGAATCTATGCAAGAGTTAGATCATCAGAGACCCATTGTAAGGGGTTCGAAGGATCGTAACCATCCCCTTCGAATTCAGGAGCGATCGCAACTGTAGGATCATAAGAGATTCGGGATCGTTTCATCGGAGAGACAGGTGGCGTGAGATCCACAAATCTGGAAGTTTGTGGATGAGGAGGAGGTGATATAGCCGAATTAGATCTTGACCATCGATCACCAAGAGGTACGTGTTAGCGGATTAGTAACTCCAGAGAAATTTGTTCGAGAGGTTTTCAGTTGATATTTTAAACTCCAGAAGCCCAGAGAGCTAGAGATACAAAGTAAATCTCAATCGTCCTATCATCCGAAATAGATCTCAGTCGCTAGATCGTCCAGAGTAAATCTCAAGCGTCGGATCATCCGAGGTGAATCAGGGTCATCTGATCCAGAAGAGACGTGGCCTGAAGTAAGCCTCAACTATCCGATTCAATAGGACACGTGACATAATCCCATGTACTTTGAGGAGGTTTGAATTTTAATATTTCTAAAACCCGAAGACCCAAAGGGATCTCAACCATTGATCTACTGAAGAGCCATGTGTCACCAGATCTAGGGCTTGGGATAAAAGCCAGTGGGGCTAGATAAGTTTTGGAATTTGAGATTTTTGAAGTCCAAAGACCCAAAGTAAAACATAGCCGTCAGATTAAGGAGGACATGAGGTGCAAATCTGTGGACTCCGGGTGAAGACCCTATGTTAATCTTAGTCGTCCAATCTAGGATGACACATGGTGACAGATTGGCCAGTTCGAGAACTCAGAGTTCAGAAGAATTGGAAGTGTGCTAGTATGAAAACTCTAGAAGTTTCGAAGCCTGAAGAGCCGAACTGATGGGGCATGATGACATCACCTAGAGGTGATATGGACCCTGGAATTCCCGAAGTGACATGGATTGTGAATGTCACATGGGATGACGTGGACACATGGGATGTGTGCCACATGTCAGTATGTTTTGAGCATTTGGAGTGTTGAAAAGTTAGTTAGAACATGACACATGGCACCCTCATGATTGGGACACTTGTTTGCTCATAGTATTTCAGCACGTGGTGATAGATCATGAAGTTTGAATACTGGGCACTCTAGAGGGGAAATATGTGACAGGTTCTGCTGGGTTAAAAACTCCCAAAGGCTGAAGTACATATTGACCGTTGATTCTAGAAAACACGTGTTGAAGGATCATCGACTTCGGGTGAAAACACTCTGGGAGAAAGTGCAGGAGGGAAGTTTGAAACTTCCTAAGCCTGAAGAGCTGAAATGATTCACAGTCACTGATCTGTGGGAGGAAACATGTCGGCAGATCATGAAATCCAGGTAAAAATAATTCCAGGAGGAGGCAAGCGAGGAAGTTGAGGCTCTCAAAGCGCGGAGTCTCGAAGCTCTGGACAAGTGCTTTTTCAGATAAGCGCAGGGTCATGTCCATGGTCATATGTAGATTGAGAGCTGAGGGAAGGAGGGATAAGGTCTGAATTGGTTATCCTCGAGACAAAAAAGTGCTAAGGAAGGATTTAACCATGGTTTCTAGTCGTGGTCACCTGGGAAGGTGGTTTGAAGGAAGCGCCTGTGCATGATGAAATTCTATGTCAGCCAAGGATAACGGGACACTATTATTTTCGAAGAATGGGGATATGGTCTCCATGAACAAAAAAAAATAAAGAGACCTATAGCATGGTTTGGAAATTTTGTTTATCATATGCATAATTCTAACAAAATGGTCGCTTGCACATTTTGCAGAATTAAGGGGTTTAAACACATCAACTCATGATGCATATTGAGGAATTGGAAGAAGGCAAGGGAGCCTATAGTCATGATATGGAGGTCGAAGGAAAGAATACTAGAGTTGGTAATGTAGAGATAGAGTCCAACGGACGCAAGGGAAAATGAGAGAAGGAAACATTAATATAAATGGTAATAAGCCTAAAGATGGAAGTGCAGAGATACAAAGCAGACAATGAGGGACTGATGAGAGATAAAAGTTAGATAAATGCTCGAGTGTTGCAGAGGAAAACGAAGAAGGGATCAAACTCAAGACAAGAGGAAGGAGGCATGTGTCATGAAATAAGAGATGCTCGTGGAAGAGCTAGTTATTCCAGAAGTGATAGTAGAGCTCATGGACACCACTCACCTCCTTACTCAAATAGAAAGTTTGATGCATCAGGTGATCCCGTAAGCAGCCTAGAGGTGTCCTCTGTCACACAACAAATAAGTAAACAAGAGGTAGATAGTTTGCAAGGAGATCTGAGGAAGCTCAAGCCACCTTCCTTCAATGGTGAAAGAGAAAGGGAAGATGATGCCGAAGCATGGTTGCTTGGGATTTAGAGATATTTTCAATTTCATAACTATTCATCAAACCTAGAAGCCAGGATTGCCACCTACCATTTACACGAGAAGGGTGCGATATGGTGGGACCAACTGAAGAAAGTGGAACATGTTAATGAAAGTAGGATCACTTGGAAACAATTCAAGAAGTACTTCGAGAAGGAGTACCTCTCAGAGCATTTATATGACAAGAAAATGAAAGAGTTCTTTGAACTCAGGTTGGGAAGCATGACAATGGCAGAGTACGAGAAGAAGTTCTTGGGATTTTTAAAATATGTCAAGTTCATTGGTGATGCGAAAGTGAAAATACAAAGATTTCTAAGTGGATTTCCAACCTTTTATAAGGAAAAGATCAAGTATGATGAACCCATGACCTTGAATGAGGCCATCAAGAAGGATAAATACTTGTATGAGCAAGGCCAGGGAAGAGAATCCTTGCATAAATCTTGGAAGGACAAGAAGAATGAGATGTCTGACCAGAGGAGGAAAGGATTCAAACCTCCCTTCAATAGGAATGAGCCTAATATAAATCGTCAAGATCAGTATGCTAAGGGGGAATCCAAGAAAGAATATTCCTTGGGAAAAAGGGGAAGACCACTATTGGCATAGGGGCAGACCCAGGGTTCAACGCTACAACAGAGAACCGACAAAACCCTAACTATTGACCCTTTTGGAAACACCTGTGAAGCAGATGAAGTCTCGCCTGAGGTAGAGGCTGGGGTGGTTGCAGGACTCAAGTGTCTGCAACCTTAGCTGGGACACAGATCTGTGATTGTATTACTTAATAAATCATTTAGCACCTTCAGTTCTTTAACACACAATCATTATCTACTTCGCTGATAGAACAAAGCCTCGCAATATTTATGCTAATCTACCGTATACAAGCACTTAGCATAAGTAAATAGGTTATACCAACCAGATTAAGCACTAAGAACAACCATATATATCAGATCTAGAATTCTCACACATCATAAGCACAAAGCAAGTAGATATATCCAACTACATTAGAGCACACATTAAGGTAAAGCACAAAGCTAGACAACACATGATTTACATGGTTCACCCCTCTCCTAGGGCTACGTCCACCAACTCTTCTTCTTTATGACTTCATTCAATTTTTTACAACACAGAGCCTCAAAACCCTTACTCCACACAGGACAGGAGATCTGTGTAGCTTGCTAGATCCTTATTCCTTGCATTACAACACTAAGCCTTTCACAATCTGTCACAACTACTTGCACTCAGCTCTGCAAGTATCTTACAATCATGCACAAAGCATCCGAAAACCCTACTTTCACTTAACATACATTCACATCACTTAGGTCTAGCACTTATCCTTTCATTTGTCTCTCCCCCTTTACTTCCTAGCCTAGGCATCTATTTATATACCAAATAGGCCTAAACATGGGTAAACCCATGGGCCGACATCCTTTTCTTGTTACATATTCCCACAAACCCAAAAAGAGGCCCAAAAGGGGGCCGAGATCCTGTGATCTCCGCTTCAACTTGTGCTCCTCCTTCGACAAGCTATCGAAGTCCCAAAATAGGTCAACATGACCAAGAAAATCCCAAAAATTGGTCAAGGGCCAACAACCACCAATCCAATGTTGGGGATGCAAAGAAGATCACCTATACAAGGATTGCCCACACAGAAAAGATAGAGTGAATACTGTACACAACGTCCAAGAGGCTACAACAGTCGAAGATATGGGAAGAATCTATGCATCTTTAAATGATCGACAAACAGAGTACCAATCCTATATGATCGAGGTGGAAGGTAAGATCATAAATCAGCCTATTGCTATTTTGATTGATTCAAGAGACAGTCATTGCTACATTGATCCTAAGATAGTGGATACATTACATTTGGAGAAAAGTAAACTTGGAAAAGCAAGTTTGGTTCAGTTAGCCATTGGAACCAAAAGAAGAATCCATGATATGGTCAGAAGTTGTTCCATAAGTCTTAATGGCGTGAATACTAGTACTGATCTAAATATCATACCATTGGGGTCTTATGATGTTCTGATTGGGATGGATTGGTTGGAAAAGAATCATGATATCCTAGATTGTCATAACAAGACATTTACATGTCTTGATGGAAATGGAAAACAGAGCACTATGAGAGGAGTTCCAAGACCCATCTCTATAAGGGACATTTCAGCCTTACAACTAAAAATATGTTTTAGAAAAGGATATCAATTGTATGTAGCTCATGTGGAAGAGCTAGTTGATACAAAGAGGCAAAGCCTTGAATATTTCTCGGTACTACAAGAATTTGAAGATGTATTCCAAGAAATACTCGGATTGCTACCAAGAAGGGAGATAGATTTCTCAATTGATTTAGTGCCAGGAGCTGCCCCGGTGTCAAAAACACCTTACATAATGAGCACACCAGAGTTAAAAGAATTACAAATGCAGTTGGAGGAATTGCTGAAGAAAGGGTACATACATCCAAGTGTTTCACCTTGGGGAGCACCAATACTTTTTGTCAAAAAGAAGGATGGAACCTTGAGGCTGTGTATTGACTTCCGACAACTGAACAAGTACACTATAAAGAACAAGTATCCTCTACCCCGAATTGATGACCTCTTTTATCAGCTAAGAGGAGAAAATATATTTTCAAAGATTGACCCGAGGGAAGGATACCATCAAGTAAGAATCAAGGAAGAAGACATTCACAAGACAACCTTTAGGACTAGGTATGGGCATTATGAATTTGTCTTGGTGCCATTTGGAATGACCAATGAACCAACTATCTTCATGTGCTTAATGAATGGCATATTCAAAAATTATTTGGACAAGTTTGTCATAGTATTCGTGGATGACATACTTATCTATTCTAAGTTTGAAGAGGAGCATGAACATCACTTAAGACTGGTATTGCAAGTACTAAGAGAACAACAGTTGAATGCCAAGTTGAGTAAGTGTTATTTTTATCAAAAGCAGATCCATTACTTGGGACACATTATTTTAGAGTAGGGCATAACAGTAGATCCAGAGAAGATTGAATCCATTAAAGGATGGCCAACACCCAAAAATGTGTTAGACGTCAGATCTTTTATGGGATTAGCTGGCTACTACATAAGGTTCATAGTAGGGTTCTCTAAGATTGCTCATCCCATCACTTCTTTTCAAAAGAAGGGAACTAAATTTGAATGGACACACAAGTGTGAAAAGAATTTTAATTCGTTGAAGGAATTACTTAGTAGTGCACCTATGTTAAAGATCGATGACCCAAATGAAAGTTTTGTGGTATGTACAGATGCATGTAAGGAAGGAATTGGGGGAGTCCTCATGCAAAATGGACATGTCATTGGGTATGAGTCAAGAAAGCTTAAGGAACATGAGAGGAACTATGCCACACATGACTTGGAACTTTTTTCCATTGTCCATGCCTTAAGGATGTGTAGGCATTGTCTCACGGGGAAGAAATTCAAATTAAGAATAGACCACATTGGCCTGAAATATCTTTTTGAACAATTGACCTTGAATGCCAGGAAAACAAGATGGCTGGAATTTTTAAGTGAATATGAATTTGATATCAAGCATATCAAGGGAAAGGAGAATAAAGTTGCCGATGCACTTATTAGGAAAGTGCATCTCATGCATGCTACTGCTGTCAGTATGCATCAGTCAGACTTGAAGAGCAAAATTTTAGATGGTCTTGCTATAGATCAACATTACCTACATGTAAAGGAAAACTTATAACAAGGAGATGTATACCAGAAATTAAAGGAGTATGAGATAAAGGAAGATGGATTACTCATGCATAAAAATAGAATCTATGTTCCTAGTTCCGGAGAACTAAGGAATTTGGTACTGAAGGAAATGCATGATGTTCCTTATGTTGGACATCCCGGTTACCAGAAAATGATTACAGCAGTAAGAAGCCAGTTATTTTGGCCAGGAATGAAGAAGGATGTTTCTAATTACATCGCTCGATGTGTGGAATGTCATAAGGTGAAGGTTGAGCATAGGCACCCAACGGGTTTGCTGCAGCCATTGCCAATCCCAAAGAAGAAATGGGAAGTGATCACCATAGATTTCATCACAGGATTACCCAAAATGAATAGGAACATGATTCAATCATGGGGGTGGTTAACAAATTAACAAAGGCTAGTCATTTTGTGCTTGTGAAGACAATGCATACAATGACTAATATTGCATAAATTTTCATGAAGGAAATTGCTAGGTTGCATGGGATACCTAGGACAATCGTCTCAGATAGAGATATGAAGTTTACCTCCAATTTTTGGAGGGGATTGTTTAAAGGATTTGGCACAAATATAAACTTTAGCACAACATATCAACCCCAGACAAATGGGCAAATAGAGAGAGTAAATCGAATAATTGAAGACATGATGAGAATGTATGTGATGGATAAGCCATCTAAGTGGGAAGATTACTTACACTTGGTTGAGTTTGCATATAATAATGGGTATCAAGCTTCATTGAGAATGATCCCATTTGAAGCCTTGTACAGTAGGAAATGCGATACTCCAGTAAGTTGGGACAACCGAGTAGATAGAGTGGTACTTGGGTCGGAGTTACTCAAGGACATGGAAGACCAGGTGGTCAAGATCAAGCAGAATTTAAAGGTAGCTCATGATAGACAAAAATTTTATGCAGACAAGAACATGATAGTTAGAGAATTTAAAGTAGGGGAGCATGTACTTTTGAAAGTGAATCCCAAGAAAATCTCTTTGAAATTGGGTAGTTGTACAAAGATGGCAGCCAGATTCTGTGGTCAATTTGAAATATTGGACAGAATAGGGCCAGTTGCATACATGCCTTCATTGCCTGCTTCCATGAATGTGCATAATGTATTTCATGTATCTTTACTAAATAAATATGTACATGACCCTAAACATGTTATTGATTGACTTCTGATTCAGGTAGAGACAGAGGGATACTTTCAGGTTCAGCTAGTGTGGGCATTGGATAGAAAAGTCAAAATGCTTTGGAATCGAGTTATAGAGCTGGTAAAAGTTTAGTGGACCCAATATGGTCCTGAAGATGCTACCTGGGAACATGAAGATGCCATGCAGGCAGAGTACCCGCAACGTTTTCAATAAATTTGAGATTTTGATCTCTATTTTGTATATGCACTGAGGATAGTGCCAAAATAAAAGGGAGGGGATGTAACACCCCAGGTTTTGAACCCCGATTTTAAATAATGTATTGTTACAATGTTGAGAGGCTTGAGTGCCCAAACAATTATTAAAGGGCCAGTATTCCCAAGAAATGTAATGATTTTATCATTATTAATAATAAACACATTGCTAGTTGCTAGATGGATAATGACTAGAGTTATAAGGGGATATGATTCCATACGAGTGGGTGCTTGAGGGGATAAGTGTTTATTCCTATTTTAATTAACCTTTTTGTCTAAGGGAGGGGATCGATTACGTGAGATTCTTGGGGAAGACCAGGAGGTTCTTGTTTCCCCATGAAGTTAATTAAAACCCACCTCTGGTTTTATGGGGGGGTTCGACTGATGGCTTGTTCGCTGATTTCCTATACGTTAATTCATTCCCCTCACACACTTTCATGCACTCAATTACCCATCCATTGATCCATCCTAATCCGCATCTTGGATTGGAAAAGGGAACCGAACTGCTAAAGAATTAGCCACGATATGGTGGGCTGTAGTGGTTGCTGGTGTGATCTAGCCGTGACTTGAGGCCTGCATGTCTGAGATGCATTAGCCTGTGACCAACGTTTCTCACAACTTTGAGTCCTGAGAGTTCCAACATTGAGATCCTGGACGAGTTGTGCTGGAGGCCCGAATAAGGAGAAGGACTGCCTGAGGGACTGCGTGGAAGAGAAGGGTGGAGGTTCATTCTCTCGGGTGGTACAAGCTGGGTAGAAGAGAGTTGGGTACTTGGATTGTTGTGAGTGTTGTGAATCCTATGAGAGCTTGGGTGCTGACTGGTTTGGGAAGCCAAGTAACACTCTGGAAATTTCCTTGTGGATTCATAGCCCTAGCTCGGGGGTGACACTGCTGTTGAGATTTGGAATAATAGTGTTTACGGTTGGGTGGAACATCCTTGGTCTTGTGTCCTTGGTTTGGAAGCCTATGAGAGTTTGTGTTCTGACTGGTATTAGAGCTTGGAGGATTAATTCATGCCTTTACCCAAAATCCACAGATTTACACCACGTCTCTTCTGGATAAGATGACCCCAATTCACCTCGGACGATTCGACATTTGAGATTTACTCCAGATGATCTGGCGACTGAGATCTATTTAGGATGATCAGACGATCGAGATTTACTTCGTCTCTTTGGCTCTCTGGGCTTCAAGAGTTTCAAATCTCAACTGAAAACCTCTCAAACAGATTTCTCCAGAGTTACTGATCCACTGACATGTACCTCTTGGTGATCAACAATCAGGATCTACTTTGTCTATTTCACCTCCTCCTCATCCAAAAACTTCCATAGTTGTGGATCTCGCGCCACCTGTCTCTCCGATCCAACGATCCCAGATCTCTCCTGATCCTACAGTGGTGATTTCTCTCGAATTCGAAGGGGATGGTCATGATCATTCGAACCCCTTACAATGGGTCTCTGATGATCTAACTCCTATGTAGATTCTGCAATGCCATTTCTCCTGAGATTTTCAACTCCACGGTCAGAGTTCGATCTATAACCATGAGAATTTGACCAACAGACCTGGCCCAAATCAGCTCGGTGTTTCAACCATATTCTCTGATACCAATCTATAACATCCCCAACCACCCACAGGCTGGGGTATGCTACCTGCAAGCCCACCCTTGGACTTCTTTCTCTTACCAATACCTTTTTAAAATATAAGGATGCATAAAAGAAAATATTTAACGGCATGCACAACAATATCCAACAAGCATGCATAATATAAGAGATTCAATTAAACGATAATTAAGTATACAATGAAAATACATTCATATACATGTAAATGATACCATAATAGAGAGCACTTATCTTTATGAAAGATGACACCAACTGGCTGTAGACCAAGGACGTTCCACCCAACTATAGACACTATTGTTCCAAATCTCAACAGAAGCGTCATCTCCGAGCCAATGCTATGAATCCACAAGGACGGTTCCAGAGTGTTACTTGGATTCCCAAACCAATCAACACCCAAGCTCTCACAGGATTCCCAACATTCACAACAATCCAATTACCCAACTCTCTTCTACCCAGCTTGCACCACCCGAGAGAACACACCTCTACCCTTCTCTGCTACGCAGTCCCTCAGGAAGTCCTTCTCCTTATTCTAGCCTCCAACAAAACTGGTCTATAATCTTAATGCTGCAACTCTCAAGACTCAGAGCTGTGAGAAACGTTGGTCATAGGCCAACGCATCTCAAACAGGCAGGCCTCAAGTCATGGCTAGATCACACCAATGACCACTACAACCCACCATATCATGGCTAATTCTTCAGCATTTCGGTTCCCTTTCCCAAGACAAGACCCAGATGAGGATGGATCAATGGATGTGTAAGTGAGTGCATGAAAGTGTGTGAGGGAAATGAATGAACGTATAGGAAATCAACGAACAAGCCATCAATTGAACCCCCCCATCAGACCAGAGTGGGTTTTAAGTAAATTCGCGGGGAAACAAAAACCTCCTGGCCTTCTCCAAGAATCTCACGTAACTGATCCCCTCCCTTAGACAAAAAGGGTAATTAAAATAGGAATAAACACTTAGCCCCTCAAGCCCCCTCTCTTGTGGAATCATATCCCCCTATAACTCTAGTCCTTGTCATTCTAGCAACCAACGATGTGTTTGTTTTTAATAATGATCAAAACATTACATTTCTTGGGCATACTGACCCTTTAATAATTTTTTAGGCACTCGGGCCTCTCATCATTATAACAATACATTATTTAAACTGGAGGTTCAAAACCTAGGGTGTTACATTCTCATACTCTAGTATTGAAGAGATCGGTGAAAGAAAAAAAGATACCATAAAGGTATACTCCACCTTATTTCCATCCAAATTTTGATTTGTCTATTACTAATGATGATCCTAGAAATGTTAGAGAGGTCGTGGATTCAAAGGATGGAAAACTATGGAAAAAGGACATGGTTGAAGAAATGGAATCCTTGGATAAGAATGAGGCTTGGGATCTAGTGGAGTTGTCAACTAGAAGAAATCCCATCGGCAACAAATGGGTATTTAAAAGTAATTTGAATTCATAAGGCAAAGTAGATAAATACAAAGCTCAGTTAGTAGCAAAGGGTTATTCCTAGTTTGAGGGAATTTATTTTGGTGATATTTTTCTCCTGTTTCCAAGTAAACTTCTATATTTTTGTTATCTCTTGTGTTGCATTTGATTTTGAAGTAGAATAAATGGATGTGAAGAAAACATTCCTACATGGGGATATGGAATAAGAAATCTACATGAAGCAACATAAGGATTTGCTGTGAAGGAAAAGAAGGAGTTGGTATGCAAGATGAAAAATTTCCTATATGGCTTAAAACAATCATCAAGGATGTGGTATAAAAAAATTGATACTTATATGTTGGGACTTGGCTTCAAAATAAGCAAAGAGGATCACTATGTGTATTTTAAATTAATTGGTGATCATTTGATTTATTTGGTCTTGTATGTGGATGACATGTTGCTGATAGGAAACAACAAGAAGATTATCTAGGATGTGAAAACTCAGTTTTCCTCCAAATTTGACATGAAGGATCTTGGTGCTGAAAATTTCATCTTGGGAATAAGAGATAGAAAAAACAAGAAACTCTGGTTAAATCAAAGAAAATATGTCAAGACAATATTGTAGAGTTTTAATATGAAGGAATGTAAACCAGTTAGGGTCCCTATTTCCGTGGGTGTAAATTTATCTATGGATCAATGTCCCAAGACCCATGAAGAGGAGGAGGACATGTCTCATGTTCCATATGTGAGTGAAGTTGGTAGTTTGATTTATGCAATGGTCTGTACTAGACTGGAAATTGCACATGTAGTGGGAGTTTTGAGCAGGTGTATGTCAAAACTAGGGAAGGAGCATTGGATAACAATAAAGAGGGGTTTCAAGTATTTGCGTGGCACTAATAGTTATGAATTGTGCTACCAAGGAAGTCCAGGATTGGAAAAAGTGTTGGACATACATGGATTTTTGGATGCATATTGGGTTGGAGATATGGATCATAGAAGACCTACAAGAAGGTATGTGTTTAATCTGTTTGGAGGAGAAATCAGTTGGATGAGAAAAATACAGTATGTAGTTGCACTATTAACTACAAAATTTAAATACATGGCATCCACTCATGAAAGAAAGGAAGAAATATGGTTATAGATATTGTGTTCAGGTATTCGGTTGGTACAACAAGATGTAAGAATAGATTGTGACAATTAGAGTGTAAATTTTTATAGCGAAGAACCTTGCTTATCATTCAAAGACAAATCATATTGATGTTCAATATCACTTTGTGAGAGACATGTTTGAAGAAAATAAGGTGTTGTTGATGAAGGTGGACACTTTGAAGAATGTTGCAGATTCATTAAAAAAATATGTGAGCACTGATAAGTTCTCTTGCTGTAGAGAATCTATGGGAATTTTTGCCCTGGATTGTTGGCTATGTAACCCTGTAACCATTTGTATGCAAACAAAAAAACAAGTGGGAGAATGTTGGATATGTGTTATATTCTTTTCATGACTAGAACTAGTGTCTACGTTGCATCGAGCGCGCATGGGGATAAGAGGGGGGGATGCTAGCCCGACGAGGGGTTAGAGAGGGGCGTAGCACCCCCTTCCCGAGGGTTGCAGGAGGGAGGATCCCCCCTGTCTAGGGGATTTTTCATGGGGGTGGTATCCCTCCTGCATAGGGGTTCAAGGGTAGCTCCCCCCAAATTTTTTTTTTTACCAGTTTTGTGTCCATTGTTTGGCAGTTTTTCAGCACATGGTTTTTCACTGATGGTTTTCTAATTTTGATCAAGGAATTAGGGTTGTTGACTAATCCAGGTCATTGGATTAGGGTTTTGGATGTCGCTGGCTCCAATATGTATATTGTATTGTAAACAATGTATGATGTGAATGAATATAGAATATGTTGGTTTTCCTGGTTTGGGTTTCCAATGGAAAAATCTCTTTGTAATGTGTGTATTTTCCATTGTATATTTTTTGTTCTTTTATTGAAAATATGTTTGCAGTAAAATATTGTACAAGGTTAAAATCTACAGGATTCCCCTCTTGAGGTGATTCTATCATCTCTAAAATGACGAGAATACCTGCCTAAGGTCACAATGGGTAGGTGTTCTCAAATTTGTCACCATTTGGTGGTTGGGTCAGGCTTTTCCCAACCTACAACTTGTGTGATAAAAAACCCGATTGAGACAATTAAAAGGGTTGTAAGAAAAAAACCAGTGAACTTAGTGAATTTTATATGTGCGAACCAACGAAGGAGAACACACAAAGATGCAGAGTTTCGATGGAGGAAAAAAATGATCTGCGGTAAGTACCATCTTTTTAAAACATTGTTTATCACATATGTTCATTTATGAATTTTTTTTTTTTTTGCTTTTATATGATATGAATAAAAAATGTTTTTTTTTATAGGATTTATTCAAAAAAATTCAGCAGCTTTCTCCTAAGTATATTGTTGGTAGCAGCGATGCTCAAACACCACAATGTCCTACCATGAGACACATACCCGCAAGGATCTTTGTCTCTCTTCCTATGGCTAACAACCACATGACTGAGATGACTGAACCTTCGGGGGCCCATGACACACCCTCGATGCAATGCACGATAGACCAAGCACATGATGGTGAAGATGAGGCAATTGGTGATTCTACAAATTTATTTCCTAGATCTTCACATGTTACTAGTGTTATCACTGAAAAATCATCCACAACATTGCACACAATGGTTGAAGAAAGACATCAATGCCAACAACAATTAGTCCACCTACAACACTAAAATCCATCAAAAAGGAAAAAAACTATACACTTGGTCCAAAAATTAAAGTGCGCAAATTCACCAAAGGAAGCGTACGCATACTGCGCACAATGCACAAGCTAACACATGCCTCAATGTGCATTGTGTGCAAATTGCGCGACTGTCTATGAGAAAATCCACACACTTCTATGAACTACGCATTTATGGATCATGTCGCCCCCTCAACCACTTCTAGTATGACCCCCAACATGATTTGACAAACATATTTGAGCGAAATCTAGCTTGGAGGCTAGTCAAGGGCTAGAGGGTTCCCTAAAAGGCCCCTTGTTCACACTATGAACCAATTAAATTTTTCCATGAATGGATGCTATAAATATGTGCCATGGGTGTGCTAAGAAAATAATATCTTCAAGGTATTATTATGCTGCAAGAATTCTTCTTTGAGAATCCTCTTTTCTCTTTGAAGCCTTCAAGCACCATTGCAATAGGCCATTCCACTCACCTCTTGAGGGAATAAGAATTGTATTTATTCACCATTTGTCATTTCTTCCATTGTATGAAGAGAAGAGCTCTCAATTAGGGAACTCAAGAGCCCTCCCAAGGAGGAAGCAGGGATTCATAAGTCCCTTCCTTTCTCTACGGTGTTTATCCTTCCAATATATTGATCCATTGGTAGCTATATATTGGTATTTCTTTTCTTTTATGGTTCTAAGTTCTTCAAGATTCTCTAACATTTATTTCTTAGTTGTTTTTAGTTTTATTTCTTTTTTTTCATGTGTATTTGGTTTTTCTAACCAACTCACAAACTTCTCTCTTGTTTAGCAAGCTTATCTAAACATGCAAGTGTTGTTTTTTTGCTCACCCAAGTGACAAATCCAACACAACAGATTGGCGGACATACTGGGGATCGATATCAATTTCCACCCTATTTAAGTCTTGAGAGCACTTCATTTTTATTGTTTTTACATGTAGGTACCAAAACTGGCCTAGCCCAACCCGCCAAAGTCAAAATTCAGAGCTGAGGAAGGAGTATTTCACTTGGAAAATTCTTCCCCAACATGTGACAGGAATATCATGACTTTCAAGGCCCATAGACACGCACTCTGTGTGAAACATGCTTCATTACTCTATTTATTCTACGCATTGTGCGCCCTTTGCGCACCTGTCAGAACTGTAGCCTGTGCATAAGTCTGGTTTCTTCAAATTGCAAGGGTTTTTATGAATGGTTTGAGGACCTCTATCCTTTTGATTTTTATTTTCCTACACTTTGTAAGGCAACTACACTCCACTTAGAGTCCTTTATCATAAGAAATTTTAGATAACATAAGCACATAGGGGTAAAAAGGAATCACTATTCTTCTCCTTTGCTTTGTTTCCACATGGATGGCTCATTTGGATTTTCAAATTTTAAGTTGAAGTTATTGCTTTCCATACACAATCACTTAAATTGGGACTATAAGTTAATTTTGACCCTCAAGTATGCTCTTCCCCCGCACCATAGTGTGATCTCGGGAATCAGAAAGGTGGTTGAAATGACATTTCATTGCCCTTAACAAAATCATTTAGGAGAGGAAAAATCCCCCCTAGGGTTCCTCTTAGTATTTGGAAATCATCTTAAAGCTTTGTAAGGGCCCATAAATGCCCACATGTTTGCAAACTTAGGATAGTTTCTAAAAAGCATTCTTAGTTTATATCACACTCTAGGAAAGTTAAAAGATCAAAGTAACGGGCCCATACATGCCCACATGTCTACAATTATAGGATAGTTTCAAAGCTTTCTTAGTATAGACAACATTTTAGGGAGTTTAAAGGATTTGTAAGGACCCATATGTCCACATTGCTAGTTCTTTAGGGCTTTAAATTTTCCGCAAGGTTTTACCAAAGACACATAGTAAGCTAGGTAAAAATATTTGTAAGGACCAAAGGAAGTTCACATGCTGCAATCTCACACTTAACTTATTAAAATATTTGCACACTTTTCACTTTCTTGCACACAAAGCCACTCCTCACACACACAATTTCTATTAGAATAGTGGAGGTCAAAGTAGGATTTCTCCAAAGGAATTTCGAAAGATCTAATTACTTCTTTTGAAATTATCGACACCCAATCAATTCAAATGAGGTTGGACCATGACCCCAACCTCTCAGCCCACCACATCTAAATTTTTTCTAATAATGTACTAAATTTTCCTCCACAAGAGGTGCCAAAGTAATTTTTTTAGTCTAGGTAGGATCTCGGGGGTAGGCATCCAAATAAACCCCCGTTATCGGTTTCTCACATTTTGAAACAATAGAAGTTGAGAATAGGGATCTTTCAAATCCTCCAAGTCAAGTGTTCCTACACCATAAGGTAGGGAGATACCCATGAAGGGTTGAAGGCCGAGGTCTGGTTGTTCTGTGCATCCCTCCTTGAGTCACCCAACTCTTGTGAGGGCATCCAACCCATGACCCATTTATGAGGCCAAAAATCTAAATGTCGCACTTTGACTGAGGTACTTAGTGGCCAAATGAAGGATATCTACCCAGGTGGCGGTTGTGGGCTGCACTCACACCTTTATCGGATTTTGTGTGGCTATTGGAAAATATCACTAGCTCTTTCAGGATATGCACCCTATACCCCTCATTATAACTGATTACTTCAACCTTCACTAGTTCCCCTCCTAGTGACTTTAGACCCCACTGTTGAGTGCTATTGGAAGGCCCAGTGATGAGTTGAGAGGAAGGATGATAGGTCTTTTAGGACATGAGCATTTGTTTTTATTGTTTTCCCATGCAAAAAAAATCCACCTATCCACATGCTTATTTATTTTACAGTTGATTTATGTATGATGTTCATTTGATTACATGAAATTGTGAGTTATACTATCCTGTGAAGGTAAAATATATACAAATCTCTTGTTCATTTATTTCTCTCTTGTCACCATTTTCACACATTCACTTTTCTAGTCGGAAACCATAGGGGAACCACAGAATCCCCGTCGTTCTAGATGCTTGCAGAATCCTATTCTAGGAGGAGTCCCTAGTCTTGTCAACTCACCGACTCAACCATCTCACACCCCCGTGAGTGATACTATTTTGGTATCAACTTTACTTGGTTCCACTTTGCTTGGGTCAAATACCCAAGACCATCCATCTATTATTTCTCCTTCACAAGGAGGCTGGGGTCAAACTTCTTCCCAAGGAGGAAGTGCAAACCCACCAAATCACTCTCAAGGGACAAGTCCATTACCTACTAACACAATGGTTGGAAGTAATCCTCCGCTAAATATCCCTATGCCATACTTTTCATCCCTCAACATTCCCTATTTGACCAAACTCACAAATGATCCCATTTTACATGACCCCACTTGGCCCAATATGCCTACCAAACTACCTTTAGATATTCCGAAGTTTGAAGGAAAACCGGGGGAAGATCCCACCAACCATGTTATGACCTTCCACTTGTGGTGCTATTCAAAAATCATCATGGATGATTCCATCCTCTTGAGTTTATTTCAAATAACTCTCACGGGCTCATCAGTCAAATGGTATGTGAACGGAAAATTAGGGTCCCATGTGACCTTTGAATCATTGGCCAAGGCATTTTTGTCCCTTTTCCAACTATCGGTTCATCATGATACTATCTTAGAACTTCTCTCCGAGTTCAAACAAACCAATTCTATCCATATAGTGACCACATCCATGAATGGCGTTGACGACGTAGTTTGTGTAAAGCGGAAACCACCAAAGAACAACGTCTTGATTGGTTTCTCAAATCACTCGTCTCTATTATTGCCAAGGATGTAGCATCCACTTTTCCTCAATCAGAAGAGGAGGACATCAACAAGGACCAATATTTTTACCTCATCTATGCTATACCAGGTTACTTGTACACATTATTTCCTGATGCAACTAGACCCATACCATTTGGCCAGGACAAACCTGGGATGTCCCATGCTGCAGATGGGTTGATTGGTTATATGATCCATATCAACCCTTACAACCACCTGTCACCCACTTATGGTGCACATCAATATCCACAACCATATGAAGGGATGTCTTATTACCCTCCTCCCACTCACCAACAATCATATCTTGTTGCTACCCCTCCACCATTGGGTGGACCCCCACCAGTACCCATGATGCATCCAATCTCTCAACCAAGTACAAGTTCATCCTCAACCCCACATATAACCCCAAAAGTAGTGGAGGTGCTTCAACTTCCTACATGCCATATGGATTGTCTCAACAAAACAATCCATATTTTCCATTTCCTGGTCCTCCACAGCCAGTTGCTCCTCCACCAAGACAACCACATGCCGAGGTTAATTTTGTTCATCCCTCTCCCATTCAACAGGTTCATACTTTTGAACAATTGAATACTGAAAACCCATCCCATTAGCCAAATAATTCCAAGAAGAAAGGAAAAAACTGAAACAATAACAACCTAGGACCAGGAGGAAATGACCCCCAACAAAACCACCTCAGAAGCAGCTCCAACTATAGTCAGACAACCATTGATGATTCTATTATAACCCTATATTTCATAGTATCACCTGGTGATTGAAATTTCTTCCTCCAGTCCTTTTACTTTGTAATTAATATTTCATTCTGCAAATGATTTACAAAAAGAAAAAGAAAAAGAAAAAGAAAAGAAAAAAAAGAAAAAAATAGAAAAAATGAAAAGAGGGTATAAAAGAAAAAAAAAATAGAAAAAGAGAAAAATAAGAAAACCCCATCAAAAATAAATATAGTTTGAATCATACTGTCTAATCATGATCAAAATTTTTGAATTTTTGTTGATAGGGTAGAGAATAAGTTTCTTCAAATTGTTTAATCTTGGCCAAATTAGTTAGGATAGAGAAATAATTAATCCAAGAGTCTAAGTTGGATTAATAATGTTAGATGCCTAGGTTAGTAGATATGTTAGTTATGTTTGTCTCATGAAAAATGAAAGGAGATGTCAAAATATGCCTTGTTTGATTAAATTTGATTATTGTAGCTTAGGAAAATAAAACCATGGTGTAAAGT